>JZKD02S1205880.1:116874-137409 GCA_000966675.3 Picea glauca | reverse complement strand
AAACCGGCCGGTTTATGAATAAACCGGCCGGTTTGGTCATAAACCGGTCAACCGGTTCGGTTTATTGACCGGTTCGAACCGGTCGACCATCAAACCGGTCAAACCGGCCGGTTCCAGTTCCGGTTAGACCGGTTTTTAAAACTATGATGTCAACTAATAGAACACAACTGTGTTTATCCATAGTAGTACACAACTACTCAATTCCTGACACATAGTCACAAACAGTGGAACATATCCACCACAGTAGCATACTTCTACTGTCTGGAGACATACAGTCTCCATAGTAATCATATCAATTGATATCAACCTGCACAGAAACAATGTTATGATATAAACTGAGTCATCTGGGCCATTCTTCCACTCACATCTGTGAGATCTGGAAGAGCATTTGCCCTCATATTAGAACATCAATGATGGGCTATCTGGACTATTCTTCTCAAGCAAGGACGAATAACTGTCCTGATTTCTGAGCCTGGACCATTCCCTATCCTGGGCCATTCCTCCGGCACTAAACAAAGTGCAACCTGGAGAGAATGAGTCTACCCTAGGGAAAGCCTGCCCTTGATTGTTGAACCTGGACCATTCATCTATCTAGGCCATTCCTCCGGCACTAAACAAAATGCAACCTGGAGAGAATGAATCTGCCCTAGGGAATAACTGTCCGAACCATTTCCTAAGGAAATGACTGTCCTGCACCAACCTCCAAAACGGACCATTCTCCGAAACTGCTCACAATTGTGAGCTCGAAAGAATGATTGTCCGATGAGGCGGACCAGTCTTCTTGACCACTAATAAAAGTGACCGTCAAGAAGAGAGATTGTCCTAGACCATTCCCCATGTTAACCACAAAGGGAAATCGTTGTCTATGGTACATCAACAATCCGTCGAACCATTTTCATTACGAAAATGATCGTTCGATCTGGACCATTTTCCGAACTAGAAAATGCTTGTCCGTCAGAAATCTCAAACCACTTTCCGAACTGGAAAGGAACTGCCCAAGTTGGACCATTTTTCAAACTTGAAAATGACTGTCCTCAATTCAATGATATGTCAGTGCTCCCTCCCAACCTGGAGAGTCATTTCTTCCCTTTTAGCTAAGGGAGTTATTTCCACGATCCCCAATTTGTCTCAAAAATATGCAAACTTTATTCTAGACAGAGGCTTTGTCAAGATATCTGATGTCTGCTCATCTGTGGGGATATACTGGAGCTTTACTTCTCCTTCTTGGACTTTATCTCAAATAAAGTAGTAATTGATCTCAATGTGTTTCGACCGTTCATGAAACACTAGGTGTTCTGATAGCCTTATACAACTCTAATTGTCACAGTGTATTATGGTCGAATCTGGAACCTGATCAAATAATATGGAGATAAGCTTTCTCAGCCATATTGTTTTTGTACATGCCTCACATGCTGCGATATATTATGCTTCTGTTGTGCTGAGTGCAACAGACTTATGTTTCCAGCTGCCCCAAGATATCATAGCAGAGCCCAAGCTAAAACACATCCCTGAAGTACTCTTTCTGTCTTCTGCACTTCCTGCCCAATCTGAATCTGTTAATCCATGAAGTTGTATGTCATTGGATGCGGTATATCTTAAACCATAGTTTAGTGTCCCATGAATATGTCTTAGAACATGCTTTGCAGCTATCCAATGCTCATGTCTAGGTTCCACCTAGAACTGGCTTAGTGTGTTCACGGCAAAGCAAATGCGTGGTCGAGTATTTACCAAATACATTAATGACCCAATCAATTGTCGATATAGTGATGAATCTACTGGATTAGAATCTGAGTCTCTTACTTTTCTTATATCTGTGGTCATAGGAGTGTCCATGGATTTGCAATCCATCATTCCGAACTTCTGAAGAATCTTTATTGCATACTTTCCTTGTCCAAGGAATACTTCACCACGCTTCTGCCATACTTCTAGTCCCAAGTAGTAATGCATGAGGCCATGAGAGACTCTTCACCTGTTACGAATAGATCGTCGACATATAGCAGTAGAATCACAGGTGCATTGTTCACAACTTTGTAGTAAAGATTTGGATCTGCATTACTTTTGGAGAAACCAAGTCTGATTAGGTAGCTATCTATTATGGCATACCAAGCTCTTGGAGCTTGCTTGAGTCCATATAAAGCTTTCTTTAGTCTGCAAACATGAGTATCTTTGGAATGTACTTCGAACCCTTGAGGTCGTTCAATGTATACTTCTTCTTTGATTGCTCCATTGAGGAAGGCTGTCTTTACATCCATCTGATGTAAACTCCATCCCATGGAAGCGGCAAGAGACATGATAGCTCTAATCGAGGTATATCTGGCAACATGAGCGAATGTTTCGTCATAGTCTTCTCCCTCCTTCTGGGAGAACCCTCTAGCTACGAACCTTGCTTTATATTTATCCACGCTTCTTTCTGTTGCATGTTTTATCTTATATACCCATTTTGAAGTTACTACTGATTTTTCTTTAGGTCTAGGCACAATTTCCCATACATCATTTTTCATGATGGACTGGTGTTCTTCTATCATGGCTTCTTAGCATTGTTTCTTCTTAATTGCCTCTTCAAACGTGTAGGTTCTTCGTCTAGAAGCTTTGTCATGTATGCTGCATAGCTGGAGAATCTTTTGGGCTTCTTACTTTTTCTGAAGGTCCCACTTGGGGCCTTGAGTCTTTCTTCTTCTTGTAGGGTAGCTTCAAGCCAAGCTGGTTGTTTCTTGGTCTTAGGTACAGTGTCTGAATCAATAGTCTCAAATGGTTGCATCAGATGATCAAGTTGTTCCTTTTCTTCATTCTGGTTTTCTGGAAGACATGTACCTTCTTCAATAGGCTCTTCATACTCTTCTTCTTCTATAGTTTCTTCTATGGATTTCTTGAAAGCCATCTTTTCATTGAAGATCACGTCTCTACTGATTTCAATCTTATGTTGTTCCAGGATATAGATTCTATAAGCCTTGGATGATTCACTATATCCCACGAATATGCCCTTCTTTCCTGAGGGTTCTAATTTATTCCTTTTATCCTTGGGAATGTGAGAGTAAACAAGGCATCCAAAGATTCTTAAGTTTTCCACATTAGGTTTCTTTCCTGAGAAGGCTTCTTCTTGAGTCATATCCTTCAATATGCGATGAGGACTTTTGTTCTGAACATATATTGCTATCATGGTTGCTTCTCCCCATAGAAACATAGATAAACCTTGATCGTTTAGTAGTGCCTTCACGGTTTCTTCAATAGATCTGTTCTTCCTTTCTGCTACACCAATTTGTTGAGGATTATGAGGAACAGACAGCTCCCTCCTAATCCCTGTTGATTTGCAAAAGGCAACGAATTCCTTGGATGTGTATTCTCCTCCATTATCTATTTCTCAAGGTCTTGATTTTCTTGTTTGTGAGGTTATCTATCTCTGCTTTGAATTCTTGAAACTTGTTGAATACTTCATCCTTTGTCTTCAAGAGATATAATCAAGTCTTTCTTGAGTAATCATCTATGAAGATTACGTAGTAAAGAGAACCTCCTAGAGATTTGACTGGCATCGGACCACAAACATCTGAATGTAATAGATCTAGAATCTCCTTAGATCTATTGTTGTTGCTTGGGAATGGTTTCTTGATATTCTTTCCAAGAGCACATCATTTGCAAATTCCTTCATGTGTAGACTGTAATTCTGGTATTCCTTCAACCATCTTTTTGAGAAAAGGTAATGCTTGATAGTTAATATGAGCGTACCTTCTGTGCCAAAGTTCATTGGGATTGACTTCGTCATGTACAAGAGCTTCTTCATTTTGTTCTAGTAGTCTATATAGATTTCCTTTACGAGTTCCAATAACTAGCATTCTCTATGCTGGAATCTTTGTGCCAAGATAACACTTTTCCATCTACGAAAGCTATTATGTTTCCTTTGTCTTCTAGGAAAGATATGGATACAAGATTCTTTTCTAAACCAGGTACATATAAGACATTGCTCAAATGAACATTGTTCCTGTTTTCAACTTGATGGAGGCTTGTCGAAATCCTTTGACTGAGTAAGTGCTTTTGTCTCCAAGCTCTACCTTGTACAATGTCTTCTTTTCATTTAGATTTGAGAGTCTGGCTTGATCTCCCGTCATATGCCTAGAAGCTCCACTGTCAATTATCCACATGTCATCTTCAATCGTTTATGTGAGTGTTGAGTAGTGTAGATGACTAGTCTTTTCATTCATTACTTCAGTTGACTGGTGACTGGTCATGCTTTGATCAAAAACTTCAACATTGACGTTTCTGCCTTTTGAGAGTGCCAAGAGGTGCGTTGGACTAAGGTGCACTTGGATACCTTCTTCTTGAGCGAGATGTTCCATCATAAGGTGTTAGATCGGGGTTTTAGGGTTTCTGCAACTACACCTACTAGTAACACTAGTGGCAGTGTCTTGGTAACTGCTCCTGCTAGTAAACCCTAGCAGCAGTTCTTCGACGAGCTTAGTATACTGATGGCTATGCTCCCTTCCAGTGGCTAGACTGAATCAAGCAGGTGTGGGCCCATAACCTATTAGAATATGCTCGTTTTACCATAGACAATATCACTATTGTCAACCAACCATAATAGGCCAAAGCCACCCTCCGAGCACCTTGACTTTGACAGAAAGAAGAATCCTGGTAGCAAACCAATAGCCAAGGAAGGCTAATGCACCAAGCAAGAAGTAACCAAAGTTGATCAGAGTCCAACCCAAAAAGATAGAAACAATAGGCTTCAGATCTGGCAGCAACACCTTCTCCAGGACTTGCGCACAAGACTGCCAGACTGCAGTGTGCACAAGTGTCTCTCTGCGATCCTGAGAAGTGTGTAAAGTGAGGACCGACGCCCTGTATTTATAATGGCTCTGGCAGACTTGCCTAGGCCGACTTCTTATTCTGGGTACTAATTAATTCATATTAATTATCCCTCTTAGCCGACATCTCTTCTAGGGTTACATTCACTTCTTTTCTTGCTTCCGAAATATTCTAATCTTGTCAAAGGTCACAATGGAGGTTGATACTTCCCGAAGCTACCATAATATCAACACAAGATACATAGAAAAAGAGATATAAACACGAATTTGCAACATGAATATACAAATCAAGAAAAATACTTATTCCATATGCATGGCCAAAAAAAGCATGGTGTAGGACATGAAATGAAGAGCAACATGACAAATAAGATATTATATCACTTATCGAAATTGGCATTCACATGCAAAATCAGCATTTGCAAATGATTGATCAAATAATTGACATTCTCCCATGAAATCTTCAATAAAACTAATTTGTAGAATGAGACTGTTCATTGTTTACAGAAATAGAATATTAAGGATACAAAGAGCAGCAACAAATGTGAAATAAAACCTACCACATAAATTCACAAGAACATGCATGATGGCAATTCAGCCAAAAGATCTCCAAATATAAGCAACACTGCCAAGATACAACTAGCATCTGCAGACTAGTAATAGCAATTAAACCCAAAAGATCTCCAAATGCAAGCAAGACTTTTAAAATGGAGCTAGCATCTGCAGACTGCAACTCTATCAACAACCCAAAAAAGAAACTACTATGTTTTTATTACGGCGTCTCTTTCTTTTTCTTATTTATAAGTAGTCTCTAAAATTTACTACTTTGTCATTATTATGGCTTATTTTCTAAACATTATATGATAGTTTAAGATTGAACTTTGAACCTACCTTTGAACCGTTGATTGCATCTTACAACTCTTTGGTAATGAATATGATGCTCTATTTCATTTTGTGGTTGATGTTATTAGTTACAATTTGTTGATGAGAAATTTTATGTGTTGAAAATTGAAGGTCGATGTTGTGGTTGATGATTGATCATCTGATGACAATGTTATAAGTTATAACTACTAGATGATTGATGTTATATGTGTTTTCTTTTCTTTGGTGGGTAGTTTTCCAAGTTTCTTTCCTTATGATAGCTAACCTGGCAACTCCACGAGAGGAAGACTTAAGTAGAGGAGGATAATCTATTGAATTTTTTAATACTAGACTAGTTCACAACTGCAGTAAATAACTAGGATCTCAAGAAGATTAACCAAGCACAAATTACAAAAAAAAAATGGGTTTGCTCATTTCTCCATAGGCAATGCTCTTTCACTGCCACCCAACCATAGGCACCTACTCGTGCCACCCCCAAGAATAGCATAGTGGGTATCCTGGGAAAGCCTTCTACACAAGGGGAGAAAACCCAACACCTTTTCTTATAGAGAAAATCCATGCCAAAGACAAAATAACCAAGAACAAGCTCTTTTCACTAAAGCAACCAATAAGAAAGAATCCAACAATACTTATCTCAACATGGAGAGAACTCAGCGACGTAAACCCTAGCAAGAGTGCTAGAGCACTAGTCCACCTCTAGCACACCACCAAGACTGAGAGATATAAGACTTGCGCCTTCCTTCCTTCAACAGTTACAGTTGCAGCTGCAACTGCAACTCTCTTCCAAACTCGCGCTATGATATGTGAGAGTGTGTCAAATGAGAAGGGCGTCACCCTTATTTATACTAATTTGACCAGTGAACTTTTCCAGTGGGGCCGACCTGTCCTTTCTGGAAAATATATTTACTTTATCTTTTTCTGGCAGGCCAACTTGACTTTTGGAGCAATATATATCTTCTGGGCTTCTTTAATTCTTTCAATGGTTTTCCTTTTATGTCTTGGCATCTTTTTCTATAAGAAAGGTTATCCTAGAGGTGAATACCTCCCCTAGCTACTAAAAACATCAACACTCCCTCTTAGCCAAGGAGGTATTCTCCGTGATGTTTTTCCTTTGGTTCTCGTAGCCTAGCAAGCTATGCCATGGTCCTCCAACCATGCTACTGGTAGCATCGTCACGTCACACATGGCTACACCCAATGTGGACCTTTTCTAGGGCCTCATCACCACTAGAATACAATGGAACCTACTCGCCCACAGTGCAGCGTCAAAGACCTATTCACCCATGACGTGTCCATTTGGTCAACTCATAAGGGACATGTCCTCATGGTCTACTCCCATGGGACGTTGGGTGCCACCCCAGGACAACTTGTCACTACTATGACAAGTGTCATGCTCAACTCTATCTCAGAGGAGCGTTCTCCAAGTCGACCTAGCCCGATATGGGGAGAAGATCAGGGGCGTCCCCACAGATCGACCCAGCTCATCCACCTGGGGAGAAGACCTGTCTCAGGTCGACCTAGCCCAGCACAACTAGGGAGAAGACCCGTCACAAGTCGACCCAACTCAGTCCATCGGGGAGAAGACAGGGAGAAGGCACAACACACTCGCAAAACGACCCAACCCACTGCCCTAGGGAGAAGATCTGGAGAGTGTCCTCACAGGTCGACCCAGCCCAATACTCTAGGGAGAAGACCTAGAGAGATATCTCAACCACACGGGTTACAACCCAAAGGTCGTTGGGCACCAACCCAGTACAACTTATCAATCCATCGATAAGTGTCATACTCAACTCAGTCCATCGAGGAGTATCGTCACAGAAGAATGTCTAATGAAGTTGCAATCATCAATACTCCCTTTTAACGAGAGGGGCATTCCACTCCAAGTTGATCACGGAAGTACTCGAACTTCGACTTGGCAAGAGGCTCGGTGAGAATATCTACAATCTGCTCATCTGTAGGAAGGTACTCCACTAGTACTGCCTTCCTCTGCACCATATCTCGAATGTAATGAATCATGGTGGGATCCAGTATCTGATCAAACAATCCTACAAGGAGCTTCTAAAGCCACACTACTTCGCATACTGCAATATACTCGGCTTCTATGGTACACAAAGCCACAGAAGTCTATTTCCTGCTACACCAGGAAACCACGGCAGATCCAAAATTGAAGCAACACCCTGAGGTGCTCTTCCTGTCAACTGTGCTCCCTACCCAATCTGAATCAGCATATCCCTGAAGTCTCATGTCAACACTGGAAGCATGTCTCAAGCCATATCCAACTGTGTCTCGCAAGTATCTCAACACATGCTTCGTAGCCATCAAATGTATCTGCCTCGGCTGACTCATGAACTGGCTAAGTGCACTCACTACATAGCAAATATCATGTCTGGTGTTAACCAGATACATCAATGATCCAATCAGTTGTTGATATATGGTCGGATCAATCAAGTCTGAATCAGAAGAAGACTCACTCAGCTTCTTCAGATTCATCACCATCGGTGTGGTCATGGACTCACAATCCAATATCCCAAATCTCCTCAAGATCTCAACTGTGTACTTCCTCTGACGTAGGAAGATCTCATCAGTTCTCTGCCACACCTCAAGTCCTAAGAAGTAATGCATCATGCCAAGATTCTTTATATCAAATTCAGAGGCCAACTCATGCTTGCACCAAGCAATGAGATGCTCTGCTCCGGTGAGAAATAAATCATCAACGTACAGGATCAAAATCAGGGACTCACCATCAACAATCTTATAGTACAATTTGGCATCATCAACACTCTTTTTGCAACCCAAACTCATCAGGCATCCATCAATCCTTGCATACCAAGCTCGAGGTGCCTGCTTGAGTCCATACGGGGCCTTCTTCAACCTACACACATGGGACTACTTCCCATGAATCACGAAACCATCTGGCTCCTCGATATACACTTCTTCCTCAATCTCGCCATTGAGGAAAGTTGTCTTCACATCCATCTAATGTAATCTCCAACCCAAGGCTAAAGCAAGTGCAATAATCGTCTGAATGGAGGTATATCGAGCAATAGGGGCACATGTCTCCTCATAGTTTATTCCCTCCACCTAAGAGAATCCTTTGACCACCAATCTCGCTTAGTGCTTCTCGATGCTCCCATCAGCTGCATGTTTTATCTTATAAATGCACTTGGAGGCCACCACAGACTTCCCTTTGGGTCTCAGAACAATATCCCACACATCATTCGTCATGATGGACTGATACTCCTCCATGATGGCATCTCTCCATACTGGCTGACTGGATGCCTCCTCATAACAGGAAGGCTCAGAATCAATGATGTGGCTCATAGCTGCAACATAGCTCGAGAATCTCAGAGGTCTCTTACTTTCTTTGAAAGAACCACGAGGAGTGCATATCTCTCTGCCTCCTACAGAGTCTGATGAGCCCAAGCAAGCCTCTGTCAGCCTACTGCATCAACAAGATGTACTGGATCAACTGGCTCAACTATCTCCTTCTGAGCTACTGAAGGGTGAGGGGGAGAAGACACCATCTCCTCCTACGTCTCACTGTCAATCTGCATGTGAGATCCTCTAGATCTCTTGAAGGGTACCTCCTACTCAATGGAAACATACCTACTCACCTCGATCTGCCTTTGACCTGGGATGTAGCTCTGATATGCCTTCGACAATTCATGGTACCCAACAAATGTACCCTTCCTGACTGAAAGGTCTACTTCGTCCTTTTTCTCCTTAGGTACGTGAAAGTGAACTGGATACCCAAATATCCTAAAGTGTCCAACATGTTACTGTAACCAACCAGTCACAGTCACTGCCATTGTCTCATCCATGAGACCAAATCCACTCAAGGAAGCAACTGTCATAGGCCCACACAAATCTGAATGCACAAGATCCCCTTGGATATGTTGTCATTGCTAGGAAAAGATCCCTTGGCATTCGTGCCAAGAGCACAACCTCTGCAAATGCCATCATGCTCAATATGAAGCTCTGGAAGACTCGTCACCATCTTCCCCAAAGCAGGAAGAGCTCTATAATGCAAATGAGCAAGTCTTCTATGCCATGACTCACTCAGACTGATAGAATCATGTACTAGAATCTGGTCAGACTACTTCATGTCTTAAACTAGAGACCATCTAATAAGTTGCTTATGCAACCGTCACTATAGCTCCAACTCAGAGCTATCACTAGTGACATGCCTCTGAGGTAATCTGCCCGGAACAAACAACAAAACAAGAATATCTCCTAGAGGGGAGATAAACAGATGCATGTCTAGTATCATATGGTTAGTATAATGATCATAACTCCAATAGATCAAAAACATAAGATCACAATGGTGCCATAACAGCTAAAGGCATATCAAAACAATCAAACCTAGAGGGTGCGTTGTTCCTCTGAATGCACTGGATCTAAGTTGTTGCTTTGACAGAAGTCCCTTCTCCTACAAACACCCTCATGATAATGATATAAATTCAAATATACAAGTACATACCTCTGGCAGCAGCAGCAAAACAAAAGCACCATCCGACAGCAGCGACAAACCCTAAAACTTCAAAGTGCTCCAACTTCCAATTTGAGGGTAGCAGGTGATGCGCTGGACTAGGGCGCACTTGACTGTGAAGAAATTAGGCCCAACGACCAAGGGAAAGTGCTAAAACTAGCTTGACAGGAAAGGGGGGGGGGAGCGTTGCAGCCACAAGTGCAGTTGCAGAACTGCAACAAGAAGGCAGCGACTAGCAGAAGAGGTGCTAGAGAAGCTTGTGCAATGGCTTCTTCAGGAACACTTCTCTGATACCATGTTGAATTTTTTAATACTAGACTAGTTCACAACTGCAGTAAATAACTAGGATCTCAAGAAGATTAACCAAGCACAAATTAAAAAAAAAATGGGTCTGCTCGTTTCTCCATAGGCAATGCTCTTTCACTGCCACCCAACCATAGGCACTTACTTGTAACACCCTCAAGCATAGCATAGTAGTTATCCTGGGAAACCCTTCTACACGAGGGGGAAAACCCAACACCTTTTCTTATAGAGAAGATCCATGCCAAAGACAGAATAACCAAGAACAAGTTATTTTCACTAGAGCAACCAATAAGAAAGAATCCAACAATACTTATCTCAACATGGAGAGAACTCGGCAATGTAAACCCTAGCCAGAGTGCTAGAGCACTAGTCCACCTCTAGTGCACCACCAAGACTGAGAGATATAAGACTTGTGCCTTCCTTCCTTCAGCAGTTACAGCAGCAGCTACAGCTGCAACTCTCTTCCACACTTGTGCTATGATATGTGAGAGAGTGTGTCAAATGAGAAGGGTGCCACCCTTATTTATACTAATCTGACTAGTGAACTTTTCCAGTGGGGTCGACCTGTCCTTTCTGGAAAATATATTTACTTTATCTTTTTCTGGCAGGCCGACTTGACTTCTGGAGCAATATATATCTTTTGGGGCTTCTTTAATTATTTCAATGGTTTTCCTTTGACGTCTTGGCATCTTCTTCTATAAGAAAGGCTATCCCGGAGGTGAATACCTCCCGCAGCTACTAGAAACATCAACATATTCCACAAGAAAAAACTAATTAAACCCTCTATAGAAGTGTTTTGGACCTTGAAAAAGCTTATAGACAAAGAAGGAAAGAGGTTTCCCAAGCTTCTTCAAGTAATATTCCTATAAATCCAAATCCTTCTATAGTTCACACACAAATAGTTAGTATGGGTAACAAGCCATGGATTACAAATGTGTACAAGCCTTTCAACATGACTAGAATTAGGGGTTTTCCTCATGCCTTGCCTGATGAGTATAGCAAGCGGCTTCCCAAGTTTTCAGGAAACAGTGTAATCATTGTTGAGGAACACATTTCTAGATTTTATGATGTCCTAGGTGAGTACTCAATCCCAAATGAAAAAGAAGATGTAGAGATGAAGTTGTTTTCCTTGTCATTGGAAGAGAATGCCAAATCTTAGTAAAATGACTTGGCTGCAAATAGCATCGGGGACTGGTAAGCAATCCATGATGCCTTCATCAAAAGGTGGGCCATTAGGAAGGATGGTAGGTTAATGCTCACCCAACTACATGAGATGAAGGAGAATGAGCTAGTTAAGGACTTTTATGAAAGGTTTGATAGGTTATTGAAGGATTTTCCTCATAATTTGAAACCTAGTGATGGAGCCATCTTACGTCATTATACTAATGCCTTTGAAGGGCAATTTGGTTTCTTATTAAGAGATAAATCCCCCACAACTTTGCAAATGTCTAAGGAATTTACAATTAAGATTGAGGAAAACTTGCTATCCTCCAAAGTTGAACCCTTCAACACTTCTAGGGCTTCATCCTCCAAAAGTGAACCAAAGAAAGGGGTGGTCAATGCCACTGAACCTGCCCCAGATATGATGCGGTTTCTAGCTGATGCAATGAAGAGAATGGAAGCCAATTTTGCCAAACAAACTGAAGTATTACAACAACAAAACCAAGCAATGCAAAATAAGATCATCCAATTGGAAAGGCAAAATAGTATTCAAACTAAGGGAAACTTTGATTGGGACAATTCAAAACAAATTCAATAAAATCAAAGAGTCCGAACTCCTTTTAGTGGCAACAACATAATTGAACAGGAAGATCTTCCTTGGTGTGGTTCTTGTGACCAACCTCATAGCCAAGACACTTGCATGTATGCCAAGGAAATCACACAACTTGCAAGTGAAATCAACATAGATGGGTCTAGTGACTTCAATAATTTTGTTGGGGATTGTCCAAGCATGATCAATAATATATTTGCAAATAACCAAGGTGTTCACCAAGCTGCAATTGAAAGAGTATTGACACCCAAGCCCTCCGAAGAAGAAACTAGACAAAGAATTAGGGAGAGGGATTGGGTTACTTACCAAAGAAGGGGTAAATAAAATTCTCAACGACCCCATTATCCCCAAAGTCAACAACCTAACCAAGAAGTGCCCAAAGTGTTAATTATTAAACCCAGCAACAGAAATTTTATGCCAATAATTTAACTACTCAGAATTTAATTTACTGCTGATATAAATTCTGTAAACTATGCAGAAAATTTACGGCTGAGCTTTAACCATTAATTTGCACAGCAGAAGCATAAGAAACCAAACACATGAAAACCACAAACACCAGAAATTACCCTGGAAACCTCAGTGTGGAGAAAACCAGCAAAGAGGGGTTTTATTGGCTTCAGAGGAATTACAATTTACAGCAGCAAATAAATCAGAAATTTCTTACAGGAAATTTCTGCTCTTTTCTTCACTGTACGGCCCAGCTCTTCTGCCTCTGTACGGCCCAGAATCAGCCCAGCCATCACGGCCTGTACGGCCCCTTCAGTTCGGCCTGTACGGCCCTCTCTAAATCGCTGTTGTATGGCACCTTGATTCGGCCCTTGCTGTGCTGCTGTACACCCTCCTTGATTCAGCCCCTTCCTGGCTGTTGGTACAGCCTCTTGCTGGTGCTCTCTCAGCCAACTCACCCTTCAGCTAAATCGACCTCTTCCTTAGCCAAGCGCCCTCTTTCTCTCTTCAGCTCAACATGTCTTGTGTCCTCACCCTCAGCCTCGTTTTATCATTCTTTTCCCTTTTCTCATGAATCTTCTAGAAGCCTCCAGAAATTCACTTTAAGTGAAAATTAATTTCCAAAGTCAAATACTTAAGAAATCTCAGTGAAAAGCCAATAAAAATCATTTACATGATTTTTTATGCTTTTCCTAAGTCAAAACTTAGGATATACTTAAAATGTTGATCTGGGTATTATTAATTCATGTCCATCAGCATGCCTTTGACACATAGGCCTATGCTGAGACACCTTCTGAGCTACAAAATTAACACAAAGAGATTCTCAAGAGAAAGCAATCAATCCAATCCACAAGATCTCAAGATGGTGGGTCAACTTCACAAACACCTAGGGATGAAAGCATGGAAGTCAACATTGATTTAGATGCTTATCTCTCCAAGTCTCACATAGTCGTTCCTTTCCTTGAACTTATACAGATTCCATCACTTAGAAGGAAGGCCGAAAAGATTATGGGTTTTTCGAAGGACAATCTTTCTCAAGATCAACCTATAATTCTTCAAACCACTGATAGGGGAGGCTTCAATGGAAAGTATGACCCATTCTTCATATCTTTTGGGGTGAATGAGTTTATTCTACATAATTGTATGTTGGATACTAGGGCTTCGACCGATGTCATGCCTCTAGGTGTCATGCAACAGTTGGGACTTAAGACAACTAGAAATTATAGAAACGTTTGTGTAATGGATGCTAAGGAGGTTAAGGTTTATGGTGTCATAAAAAATTTACTTGTGCATTTGGTGGTTGATCCTGACATGAGACTTTTGATGGACATAGCGGAGATTGATGTGCCAGATTCATGGGGTATGCTTTTGTCTAGAAATTTTTCTCATGGTCTAGGTGTTACTTTGCAAATGGACTTATCCTATGCTACAATCCCTACCTATGGAGGGAAATCTGTCATTTTGCATAGAGAACAACTTAGAAAGTACCATATAGAAGGCCCTAGGGATCCCATGAATGACTTTGTTTGTAAGGTGGATGACAACATGGGAAGTTATGCCATACTCTCGTATTCCTTAGCCCCTAGATTTATTGAAGAAGAGACCCATGACCAAATATGGACTATGTATTTTGATGGGGATTAATCTCAACTAGGGAATAGAGTTGAGATTGTTCTAATATCACCCCAAGGAAATACCCTTAGTTTTTCCTATAGATTGGAGTTCAAGGCCACAAATAATGTTGATGAGTATGAGGCCTTACTCTTAGGGGTTGAGATAGGCAAAGACTTAGGTGTCAAGATGTTGGAAGTCTTTTGTGACTTAGAACTTATCATCCTTCAAGTCAAAGGTGTCTATTAAACTAAGGATGATAGGTTGAAACTTAACAAGGAATCTATGATTGGATTAAGTGATAAATTTGAAGCTTTCTCCATCAAATACATCCCAAGAAGTCAAAATGATTTGGCTGATGCTCTAGCTGTTAGTGCTTCATCTAGACAGATTTTAAAAGTTGTCACATTTGGGGAGATTACTACTGATATCCTTTATAGACCGTCTATCCCAGATAACAGATAACCTTGACCATTGGCAAGTGTTTGAAGATGATGAACAGGTGGAGAGTTTTTTTACTAGCAAGGATGAGTTCACTAATCGAAGGATTGATTGGGACGGTTTGACTAACATATTTGAAGTAGTTGACTTGGGAACACAGGAAAAACTTCCCAAAGGTTTGGTACCCCTTGAGCAAATTTTCGATAGACATGACATGTCTAAACGAAAGGTTCAGTCAACCAAACCCGAGGAGTATACTGAAGTCAACATTGGTTAAGAAAATAGTCCAAGGGCTATAAAGATCGGAAAAGTTACTTCAAGGGATGAGAGAAATCAAATCGAAAGACTAATACGGAAGTACCGAGATGTATTCACTTGGCCATATGATGACCTTAAGGCTTACAAAGAAAACATCATTCAACATACAATCCCATTGAAAGAAAGCGCTAAACCCTTTGGACAAAAGTTGAGAAAGATGAACCCAAAACTCCTACCCTTGATCAAAAAAGAGTTAGAAAATATGTTAATTGCTAGGATAATAGCTCCAACCTGACATTCATCTTGGTTAGCCAACTTGGTGATAGTAAGGAAAAAAATGTGGAGAATTGAGGTTTTATGTAGATTTCAACAACCTTAACCAACTATCCTTGAAGGATAACTATCCCTTGCCCAATATGGAAAATCTGTTGCAAAGAGTCACAAGGGAGGGAATGCTGTCCATGCTAGATGGTTTCTCAGGGTACAACTAGGTCTTAGTCAAAGAAGAAGATAGGAGTAAAACCGCATTCATAACACCTTGGGGAACATATGAATACCTTAGGATGTCCTTTGGTCTTAAGAATGTTGGTTCTACTTTTTAGAGGCCCATGGACTATACATTCAAGGATTTAATTGGTAAAATCATTGAAATCTACCAAGATGATTTGACTTCATTTTCTAAGGATAGGAAGGATTGTGTCCGCTAGTTGAAACAAATCTTTCATATCTGTAGAAGGTTTCTCATATCCTTAAATCCAAAGAAATCAATGTTTAGAGTGAATGAGGGTAAGTTGTTAAATGACATCATATCTAAGTTAGGGGTCAAGGTTGAACCATCTAGGGTTGAAGCCATCGAGAAAATTCCATTGCCTGAAACCAAGGTAGTTCAATGTTTTTTTGGTAAGATTAATTTTTTCGAAGATTCATCCCTAACTTTGTTGAAATCACCAAGCCTATATCCAATCTTTTGAAGAAATATTGGGAGTTCAAGGGGGATGACTGCAATAGAGTTGCCTTTAGAATAATCAAGAATGCTATAAGTATGGCACCAATCTTGGTTAGTTCTGATTACTCAAGAGATTTCTTAGTTTTTTCCTTTGCCTTGGAAAAAACAATTGTTGGTGTCCTCCTGCAGAAGAATGAAAACAAACAAGAACAATCTATAGTATTCACGAGTCGGGCCCTTAAGGATTCATAATTGAATTACAAAACCATGGAAAAGCAAGCCTATGCCTTAGTCCAATCATTGAAACACTTTAGACCTTATGTTGGCTACTCTAAAATAATTTATTATATTCCACACCCTATTGTTAAGGATATTCTAACCCAACACGACTACCTTGGGACTCGTGTGAAATGGGTATGATATGGAGATAAGACCAACTAAGCTAGTCAACGGTCAAGGTCTTGTCAAGTTGTTAGCTAAAGGGAACGAGAAAACCTAAATATTAATGTGGTCAATGGTGTTTTGGATGACTTAGAGAAGAGTGAGTGGTATAGTGAGGTTACCTATTACTAGAAACATCTAATTTAGTCAATCACCAAAGAAGAGCTCTAAAGTTGAAAGCCACAAAGTAATGCACAAGTCAAGGGGCCCTTGGCCGGAAAAATCTCAATTGTCCTGTACTTGGGTGTGTTAATCACCAAGAAGCTCAAGACTTAATGAAGGATCTTCACAAGGAACTTTATGATGGACACCATGAGGCCCAGACAACTACTCATAAGATAATTAGGGCAGGGTATTACAAGCCTACCATGTTGCATGATGTTCATAAGTTTGTTAGGTCATGCCAACAATGCCAGCTTTTTATAGAGAAACACCACCTAGTTGATCTACCCCTCCAGCGAGTTATAATTGAAGCACCTTTTCGGCAGTGGGGCCTAGATTTTATCGAAGAATTCAAAGATAACTCTAGCAATGGGTTTAGATGGGTCCTTACTGCTACTGACTATTTCACTAGATGGGTTGAAGCGATCCAACCAAAAGAGCTATCGATATTATGTTGAAAGAATTCCTTGAAGATAGAATCATTACAAGATTTGGTGTTCTTGCCAAGCTCACCACTGATAATGCCAAGGCATTTAGTTCTGCTGAATTATCTTCATTTTGCTTTGACTATGGCATTATCCTATCTCATTCTTCCAATTATTATCCACAAGGAAATGGCCTTGTTGAATCTAGTAACAAGAATTTGATGGCCATCATCAAGAAGTCTATGGGTGATAACGAAAAGAATAGGGACAACAAACTCAAGTATGCTCTTTGGGCAGATAGAATCACGAAGAAGAAATCCACTGGACATAGCCCTTTCAAATTGGTGTATGGGATGAACGTTACTTTACCTATCCATTTGAAACTTCATGTATACCACTTGCTTGAACAACTCACTGATGATAAAGAAGCCTTACAAGCAAGAATACATCATCTAGTTTAGTTGGATGAAAAAAAGAGGAAAGGATTTGATCATCTAGTAGACAATCAAGGTCAAATCCAAAAAGCTAGTCTGAGGTATTTTGAACAAGGTGTTGTTGTGTTAATGTGGGGCAAACAAAGAGAAAAACATGGTAAGCATGGTAAATTCAATTCCCTTTGGAGAGGACCTTTCCTAGTAGAGTGTAGTTGGAACCAATTCTTTCTACCTTAGTCACCTTGATGGTGAGAAGTTACCCCTACCTGTGAATGGTCAAACCCTCAAGATCTACTATCCTAATGGCACTTAGTGCCAAAAGAGTCTTAGGAAAGAATAATCTCTTTTGAGCAAATAGTGTAGATATAGTGTGCTTTCTTTTCCTTATTTTGATTTGATTATTGTTCATGCTTTACTTAGTTTAATTTCATTTCATAGAACAATTGCATGTTTGATTTACATACTTGCATACTTGCATATTTCATTTCTTTGCTCTTAGACATAGAAAAAATTTCATTTTATGTATGGTTTTCATAGGAGTAATGCAAGGGTGGTAGATTCACCCTCATCTTATATTACCCCAAGTTAGATGTTGTGCAAATTACGGGTTTGGATAGGAGATTCTATAGTCCTCATACACAGACCACCAGATCAATCGACCGGAAAGGATCTGTCAGTTATGCCAGCTACAGGAGGTTGAGACTGAAGAGCACTTCATCTTCTGGTGCCCCATTTACTATGAGATCAGGGGGTCGTTTCATTACTTATTCAGGGGGACTCAAACTCTCACGGGCTTCTTCGGGTATCCGGATCAGCGGTGTTTAGCCTTATACATACAAGAGGCCCTCAAGCCCCAAGTCCATACTTTTCATTCTCCCACTGGACCAGACCCTATTCGATGGATCGCCTCCTCCTTCCCCGTGCTTCCCTCAGGAAGGGGCACTAAGCGACAAACTAACACTAGCACAGCTCAGGACTCTAGATCAGTGCAGACCTATGGGACCTTCCATTGTCCCACGATATTTCAACGACATAGGAGACAGATGAGATCCCCCAAACTTTGTCGGTGCACTACCTCTACCAGTCAGCAATGTAGCAAACGATCCATGCACCCCACCAAGTCCCCCTCGAGACAACCGACTATACTCAGTTTTCTTCATTCAGCCTCGATGGTAGGAGAGATGGATCCATTCCATGACAAATCTACTTCCTTCCTTCTGGTTCCTCTTGTCCTAAGATCTTCTTCTCCTACAATCCACACCATCATCAGCACAGGTATCTGAGCTCGAGGCCCAGGGTTCTCCATGCCTCACGGTAGATCTCACTTTCTACTATACCTTATTGCACTTTACGTTCTGCATCTCGCCTTTTATAGGAGACCTTTTGGTACTCCTGCATTGTATTGACATCATTGTACTCAACAATCCCTTTGACCTACTTTTGTGATCATTAGTCAAACATTAATAAAGTTATCTTATCTTATCTTATCTAGTCTTAAGAGTGCATGTCCCTGAGTAGGAGCCAGATGTTACCCTTTTAGGGCAACTACCTTCAAAGACACACTATGTTGGGTGTACTGATGTTGCCTTGATGAGATCTCTTGCTCATACCTTCAGATTTAGACCTATTCTCCCACTTCCATCAAATACATACATGATTTCCTCTGAAAATTGTACAGTGGTATATCAACTCATGTGCCCTTCACTTCAAGATCATATGTGCTTTATAGATGGTACTCATCAGTTTTACTTCAATTCATGTGCTACAATTTTATGTATGGATGTCTTCCTTAGAAGTGATGTGATGGTTTCTAACCTTGTTGTGAAAGCGATAAACATTGGGTATGAACTGTTAACTCTTCTTGGTGTTAAATGCTTTACTATTTTGTCTCATATACCATGGGGGTACATAATTTCCCTTAGGAAGGTGTGTCATGACCTAGGCCACATAGTACCACTGGTGTTCTACGTTGAATAGCATAACTCATATCCTAACCATGTCTAAACATTTTCCATCTTTTCCCTTTCATTTCCATCTCGTTCATAAAAAAATAAACATTTTTCTTATGATTTGACTTTTCAAATGTCATCCAACAAGGTCTAGTGAAGAAAAATGCAAACCCTAACTCAAATAAAACCAAAATGGCTAGAGGAAATAGCTAAAATAAAAAATGAAAGAAAAATAAATAAGCTAGACCTCTACCACTTCATTAAAAAGGTTTACCCCCTAAAGTTTTATGCTAAAAATGCATCATCTAAAGAAAAAAAAAAGGACTAGGAAAAATAAAGAAAAATCAAGAAAGTGGATGAATAAAAAAGAGCTGAAGTGGTAACTTTGAGCAAAAATCTCCCCCTCAAAGGTTTTGCAAAATATAAAAGAAGATCTGTAGCCTAAAAAGCTAGTTGGACTAGTTTATAGACCTCCAAACATTAAAAAATGACTTTGAGGGTTAAATTCATGAAGTTTCCCTTTCCCTTTTCGTTAATTACTCATCATTTACCTATGTCTAACTAAGTCACCTAGGAAATATTTGTTGATCTAAGCATTGACACACCCAATAGGGATAAGGTTGGCCTACCATGGTAGACTTGAGAAAAATTATAAAGTTAATTAATGTTATGAGGTTTGTTATAGGAATTAATTGATGTGATTTTTCCTAGTGGCTTGTGTTTGAAGCTTGACTCATCATTATAGGTGGGTCTCCCTGCACTGGAATCTGTGCAACTTGCTTTGGGATCTATGTCACACCATTGGGATCTATGATAACACAGTGGACGATAACGAGGAGGCCATATCATCATATTCATTGTCCACTTCAACATCTTGTACACTTTGACACTTCATGGAGTACTTATGGACATTATATCATTATTTTCCTAGCACATGTGAGGGGCAACCCCCCTTCTTGACCCTCATTTTCACACATGGGGGACGATTTGATGTATTATTAAGCATTATTGTACTTGTTCACACATGTGGACTGTTGAAATAATGTAACTGCAAAGTGTATTCTTATAGTTATTATTATTTGATATATTATTCATTGGATCAATCCCCATTGTGGATTGATCATGTCGGCTATTGTAAAAGGACCAAATCCCCTTTTGCGGATTGGTCATAATATAATTGTAAT
>JZKD02S1205880.1:50243-65008 GCA_000966675.3 Picea glauca | reverse complement strand
AAGCAGGAAGATGCTTTAACAAAGACGCAAGATCATAACTTTGTTTTGGTGAGCTGCCAAGGTGTGGAAAAAGGGGGTTCGGTGAACATTCCAAATTCTATATCGTAGTAGCAATGAATCTCTCAGCTAACCTTGACTCTATTCCAGCAGAGAAGTAAATGGTCAGATCGATGGATGGTGGAATAAGGTGTTCTACACCACCCATGCTGGTATGGATGGTGCAATAAGGTGTTCTACATCACCCTTGCTGGGTTCAAGTCCTGCAGTACACTTCCAATTGAATATTTTAGATATCATTCAGAAGCAAGCTGAAAATGTCTTGCTTGGTCCAAAAATTTTGTTCCTGTTTTGGAATGTTGGCACAGGGGCAGACCCAGGGTTCAACTCCAAGAGCGCACCAACAAGCCCTAACTACTGGCCCTTTCGGCAACACCTGCGAGGCAGGTGCAGTCTCACCCGAAGTAGCTATGGGGCGGTTGCAGGACACAGGTGTCTACAACCAAGGGAATACCAAGTGGATCCGACACAAGAAGAACACAACACCTAGATGTCAATTATCAGCTTAGATCTACTTCGCACAACTATCTATCGGATCTAACACAGTAATATGCAATAACTGTACATCCATAAACAAGAGAACACAACATCAATCACACACAACAAAAAGATGTACATGGTTCACCCTCTCCCTAGGGCTACATCCACAGAACTGTGCTTTATAATATATTAAGATGAAAGCATACAGTTCTTGTTTGCGCTCTTAGCTAGCAGATCTTCTCGCTTTCTCTATGTCTTCCCTCCCTGCGCACCCAGCTGCAAGGTTGATCTTCGCACCCAGCTGAAGATCTTACAATACAGAAGGCCCTCACACACAACACTTCTCTCTCCCACACAGTAGTACTCACTCAATCACACAATAACAATGAACTCTCAACCAACCTAGCACTAACCCATCCCAGGTCCTTTAGACCTTTATTTATACATTACAATAGCTCTCGGAGATCCTTAGGTTGAAACCTAAGTGTCAAAACCCTAGATACCAAAACCCTAGGTGTCTAAAACCCTAGGTCAACTTGACCCACGTTTTTCAGGGATTCGCCAGCATGTCTTTCCTTCCTTCTCGCACGGTGCTCCAAAGCATCAAACGGTGGCTTTTTCTTCTTGCTGAGTTGTCCACAATCCGTCTTCCTTGTTGATCTGCCATCCTCAATCTCCTCATCCAACAGCTTGCTTTCTCTTACTTCGCTCTGTCTTTTCTGCTCTTCTGCTCACTTCGACCCAGTATCAGTCACTGTGTCTTCCGCGCATTTTGCATTCCGTCTTTTCTGCCTTAATCTTCACTTCCTTCCATACCCCAAGGCCAACAGACCCCCAACACTCACCTGTGACTCGTCCCGAGGCACTTCAGATCTGATCTTTCTGATTTGCTTCGACTTCAGGCTGCGCGGAGTAGCCTATGCTTTCTGCTCTATCCCTCCCTTCCTTGTGCAGACTGTATTTTCTGTGTCTAGTACCCAGTTTCAACTGCACCTGGTACCTGGACCCTTTTCCATATGTTGTTAATGAGAGTTGCGAGACAGAGGGTTGTCATAATACAATTTCAACCGGCTCCCATTCACCAATCCTTCCTTCCATTCTCCATTCAAAGTCTTCAACTGCACAACTCCTCCTTCCGTGACATAGACAACCTCATATGGCCCTAGCCAATGTGTTCTGAACTTTCCTGGGTGCTTCATGAATTTGTTGTCGTCTATCAGTACCAAATCACCTTGCTTAAATGCCTTCTTCTTGATGTGTCTGTCATGGTAGGCCTTTTCTCTTTCCTTCTGTACCTTTTGATGGAATCCTGTAATAAATCTGTCTTCTTCTAGTTCGACCAACTGCGCGAGCCTCTCTTGAACAGCGCCAGTGTCATCCATATCTGTAAAGGCGACGATTCTTAAGCTTGGGACCAAATATTCCATTGGGACAACTGCTTCGAGGCCGTAAACCAACTTAAAGGGAGTCTACATGGTCAACTTCTTGTAAGTGGTTCTATAGGCCCATAGTACTGTTGGTACTCTTAAATCCCAGTCATCCTTGTTCACACTGCAAATCTTCGTCAGCGTGGTCTCCAAAATCTTGTTAAATGCTTCAACTGTCCCATTTGCTTGAATGGTGGGGTGTGCTCTTTTGATGATGGACTGCAAATTCCTCAGTCAAGGCTTCAACGATCTTATTGATGAAATGTGTGCCCTGATCGCTCATAAGGATCTTCGGGCATCCAAACCTGGTTATGATGTCATCAAATATGAAGCGTGCAACTGTAGTTGCACTACAGTCCTTAAGTGCTCATGCTTCGGCCCATCTGGTCAAGTACTTTGTCGCAGTGACTATGCACCTTGCTCCTGTGCGCTTTCCTGGTGGGTTTATAGGTCCCACGAAATCAATGGCCCATTTCTCAAATGCTTGTAGAGTCAGTTGCGGTGCTAATAGTCCTTAGCATGGTTTTCCAACTCTTTGGCATACATCACAGGCTCTGTAATAGTCCTTAGCATCTCTGTGTAAGGTAGGCCACCAAAGGCCAACTCTAAGAACCTTCTACGTTGTTTCTTTCCCTGCGTAGTGTCCTCTTGTGATGCCTTCATGAGCTTCTGCGAGGATCAACAGTCGTTCTGCCTCCATAACACACCTCCTCAATATCTCATCAGCTCCCATCTTGTATAGTTGTCCAGTTATAAGTGAAAAGTCTGCAGCGCGCACTACCAACTAATTCTTCTGGGTGATTGTATATTCACTCGGTGCCATTCCTATTGACAAGAACTGGACTATCTCCACGAAGTGATCATCAATTTTTCTAATGGCCAGCAACTGTGCATTCGCCAGTGTATCCTCCAAATTAGTAGGCTCTTCTCCATGTTCTAACCTCGACAAGTAGTCAGGACCTTTGTTCATTCTCCCTGGCTTAACCACGATCTCGAAATCATATTCCTGAAATAGTATAAGCCATCTGCATATTCTCCCCCCCAACACTGGCTTGTTGACTAGGTATTTCAACGCGGAGTGATCAGTAAACATTTTAGTGTCCTCCCAGCAAGTAGTGGCGAAACTTCTGCAGTGCATACACCATGGCTAACCCTTCTCTCTCAACAGTGGTGTATGTTATCGCACAGTTTGTAGCTAGGATAAAAGCTATGAGATAAGGGGCCAAACTAGCGTAACAGGAACCAGTCCCACCCAATGTCACCACAATGGGATGGTCCTTTCTCTTTAGGGAGGTTAGGCCCAGGGGAGACGTCCTCGGTGACCTGGGGTTTTGAAGAGACAAAAGGCTAATAAGACCAAGATAAGGTTTCCCCCTTCACAAGTCACCACCCAAACAAATAGTTCGGCCAAAGGCCAATTTAATGTAATCCCCCAAAGAAAGTATACCTGCCCGAAACAAAGCAACAGGAAACTGATATATCCAAGTTATTTCAATGGGTTAGTACTTCATAAGACTATCTGATAAATACACATAAGCAATTAGCAATAAATGTTGACGAAGTCAATGTTTATCAATATAGCAATGAAAATAATGTCACTTCACCAATAAATACCAGAACGATATAGCATTCAATGTGACCAATCAACACTTTATTCAATTAATGCTTAAACCATCATTCAATTGCTCCTAAAACAAAACATTGTTGCATTAGAGATGAAATACCCAATGATGATGTCAGCAACTAGGGTTAGTGAGTTAGTTAAGATTTAGTTTTAGAAAGTTTTGAGAGTGTTGTAATCAAGCTTCACTTCAACGTTAGAGGACTTTAGATTAGTGCCCTAGGGTTTAATGGAGTCAAAAGTGAAGGACGCAAAGGTTGAAGGAGGAAGGCTAAGGACTAGAGGGAAGAGTTATGAAGTGTTGCTATGGCAGAGCCTCAGAATCAAAACCCTAGGGGAGAGAGGCTCACTCTGGTGTTGCTATAGCAAGGCCTCGTGCTCTCTCCTCCTTTCTTAGGTCAACTTGGCAAAACGGCTAGCTCAAATAAAGCACAAAATCAAGACAAGAAGGCTTAATGAGGGAGACTGTTGCTGCAGCAAGGCTCTTTCATCAAACCCTAAAAGAAAAACGGCCCTAAGTGTAGATAACCTAGGCATGGGACGTCTTCTTCCTCTTGAATTCTAAATGGTACAGCTAGCCAGGGAGAGGAAGAAAAAGGAGTGTAGCTACAGCTAGGCTCTCTTTTTCTTCTTCAATGGCTGAAAGTTTCTCTATCAGGGGACATGAGACAAGGACCTACTTGTGTGCTTGTCACCTAGGGTTTTGATTCAGCGAAATTCATAAACATATGCAAGAAATTAAACTATAACCATTCATTCAAGAAGTTTTCAGAAAAATACTTACAATTCAAGAAATAACCATGCAAACCCTAGTTGTAACACCTTCCTTCAAGAGAAACACCATAGAATGCCAAAAAGTCTTCCTTCAACAAGTGCACCTCACTTAAAGCAGCCAAATACCCAAGATAGGGCGCAAATTTCAGACCTCCTTATGGCGTCAATGAGTGATGATGAAAAAATGAGAGTTAAAATCCCTCATTTATACAAAACCTTGACCCAATTTTACACTTAGGTCAGGTTAAAAGGTCGACAAGGCCATAATATCAAATCATATTGTTTTTACATTAAATTGTCAAATCTAAACCCTAATCAAGCAAAAAAAAGGTAAGACGTCACCCTTTCTAGGGTGACATTAGCCCCTATTAGGGCAAGTGTAGCCTCTTGAAGCAAGACGTTAGCCCTCATTGGGCTCCTCCAAGCTGCCACACATGCCAACTACCCTGTCCATCTGCCAATATGCTCATGATGATGCCATAAGCCTCCCGGTGACGTCCTAGGCCATCTAGAGCCAACGTCCCACTGAAAATGGGTCAATCCCCCTAAGTCAAGCTGTGTCGGGGTGCCTCTGGTGGAACGTCCTCTTCTAATCCAGTGCAAAGCCTCTGATCAACCTCTATCCTATCTCTGCCCCCTGATGGGGTCTCAGCATCCATCTGGTGGGCTCTTCAACCCCATGGAGGTCCAAAATGATCATCTCCCCATGTGTACCGGTCCAAATGGTACCTGTCCGTCGGGTATGGTCCTGCACATCAAAGGCTACGCCCTCCATGGGCTCATCAGTCACAGGGATCATAGCAATGTCAATCACATCTCATCATCAATATTATTAAACATATGCACAAAATCCCTAATACATCAATCAACAGCTCAAAGGCGTTACACAAGCATGCAATGTAAGTCTGGAGAAAAGGACGAGGCATCCTATTGGGCTAGTGTCCACAGAAAAAGGAAAGTTCCCGGAAAGACCTCATCCAAGCCATGTAAGTGGGTGACGTGGTCAGGGGATGCCCAAGCATGTGGGTGCAATGAAGGCCAAGGATGCAAAAGTGTTACATGTGGATGCCTTTGTAGAAGGTGAGTTGTACCTGTCACAGATGCATTTTTTCCAAGCCCATTCTTGCCTTTATTCTTTTTATTCTTTTATACGTTTTTGCTGTTTATTTTCAAGAGCTAATCAGGGGACACTGCCTTGGCATGGTGACCAAAGTTGACAGTGTTACCCACAAGTACTTTCACAGAGATGAGAAGGTTGGCTCGTGATGAGACCCCCTTTCCCTTGGCCATGCAACCAAGAGTCACTGCCCTGGCGTGGTAACTAGTCGGTGGCAATGTCATACTGCTAGGTACCCAAGGTCCTAATAGGCTGGCTCGTGATGAGACCCCCTATCCTCTGACTAGGTCTTGTTTTATTGTTTTTTCGGGTCCCTCTTGTTTCTTGCCAAGAAGCCTTTTATTGCTTTCTCGAGGATCCTTGGGCGAAGCATCTCGAAGTTTTATTCTTAGGATTTTATCTTTTACTAGCTTGCTTTTACCTTCTGGGCCTTTAGCTCCTTCTTCCCATGAGGTAAGGTGCAGTCCTGAAAATAGGTCAACCCAATGCCCGGACAAGGGGAATGGGATAAGTGAGCGAGAAGTAAGATGAAGAAGTGGTGCTATGATGGGAGCGGACGATGGCTTTTCAGAAATCCCCCCAATGGCAAACCAAAACCTACAGATACAGGCTTGCTGGGGCACCCTGTCAATCCCCCCAAACATGGTCAAGTGGGCAAATGTAAGATCCAAGCAGTCGTTAGAAATAAAAGGAATCAGATGCATACGTTTAAAGGTTTTAATGATCAAATGTGACACATACCATGATACCTGGACTAATTACCTCATGAAGCAAGAACCTATTTTGATACAGGACCAAACCAATGGTGATGGATGTTGTTGTTGCTGACAAGATAAAGACGATGGAGGAAGAAAAGGTGGGCCCTCCAGGGCCATGCTCAGGTCAATCCTGCTCTCAATACTCCATGTCTAGGACCTGTGGGCCTCGAGACATGATCTCCTAGTTATCCCTGAAAAGTGGGGATAACAGTGTAATTAATTTCAATTGTTGATAGCTTTTTGCTAGCAAAGGCTAACGGGTGGTCAATTTCTCCAGTTCCCAGTTGTGCTAACACAGCTCCTAATGCAATAGAAGATGCATCAACATGCACATGAAATTTCTTGCTCCAATCTAGGAAAACCAGGATAGGCACAGTAACCATTTTCTGTTTCAGTGTGTCGAAGCTCTGTTAGCATTCTTTTGTCCAATGAAACTGACAGTCTTTCTTCAAAAGCTTCTCCATGGGTGATGTGATCTGTGCATAGCCTTTAATGAACTTCTTGTAATATTCGGTGTGTCCCAGCGCAGTGCGCAGTTGTTTGATTGAAGTAGGAGGGGGCAGATCAACTATAATGGTAATCTTAGATGGGTCTACCAGCAATCCCTACTTACACACAATATGACCTAACAGCACTCCAAATGGTGAAAAGAAGATGCACTTCTTCAGGTTCAAGGAAATCTAACACTGCCTGCACTTATCCCACATTAGTCTTAAACATTCAATATGATTTTGTAATAAGCTAAAAACGGTCCAATCATCAAAATATGCTTCCAGGAATTTATGTAAAAACTCCTTAAATGCTTCGACCACCACCCTCGAAAAGATGGTTGGCGCATTCTTTAATCCAAACGGCATCACTGTATACTGGTAGGATACCCATTATGTTGCAAATGTGGTCTTATGGCAATCTTCCTTGGCAATCCTGATCTGATGGTATCCTGAAAATCCATTTGTAAAAGAATGTACCTCCTGCCCTCCTACATTATCTAACACTTCATTCGTAAATGGTGTACGGAATGGGTCATGCAGGAAGGCATCATTGAAATTCCTGAGATCTACAAAGATCCTGATTTCTCCGGTCTTTTTATCCTGCACCACCATAGGGCTAATCCACTCTGACTCTTTAACAGGTTCTATGATTCCTGCTTCCAACATTCTGTCAAGTTCAATCTTCACTTTCTCCTTATATTTGGGGTTCAATCTATAGGGTCTCTGTTTGACTGGCCTTGCATCTGGTTTCAAAGGGATCCTCATCTCTCCCATGGGCCCTTTAATGCCCTTCATATCAGTGAACTTAGTCGGAAACAAGTCCTGATATTCATGCAGTAACTTTGTGATCTTGAAAATAGTGGCAGCATCCCAATAATCTCCAACATTTGCAAGCTTCGGTGTTTGCTCTGTTCCAATATTGACTTCTTTTATTTTAATTGGTTGTCCTATGAAAGGTAGCTCAATTCCTGGTCCTTCTATGTCTCTTTGGACTTTTGCGTCGGCAATGTTCACCTTCCTAGGATCATCATCTTCGTCGACATTGATATTGTAACAGCCTTGCAGTTTTTGGAGAGGTGCAGTCCATTTGTCCTGTTCTTGTTCCAAAGGGAGGCTAGGTGCCTTCTCAAATACTTTTTGTCTTACGATTTGTAACGCTTGATCCACTGTAGAATATTGGCTTTCAAACAAAAAGGTAGTTACAAAGTTCTGAGTCATACCTTCCCAATCTGCAATGATGAGGCGCAGTTTTGCTTGAAGATACCAGTTGATAGGGGTTGTGTCCAGTGTGTTGATGAATTTATGCACCCACTGCTCTTGAGGAATGCTGCTCCAGGCTTCCTTGCAACATCGCACATGGTCCTTCAGACAGCTTCGACCTGTGTACCTAACTTCGCAGCCTTCTACTTGCTCTAAAAACCGCGTTGTCATCAAAGTGTGACATTGTACCCAGTTTGTCATGTTGGTTTTGTGTGTTCCCCACCATCTTGCTGGGGTTGCTTTCAAGGCCTCATCCATTGCCAACAATCTTTGTTGTGTTGGGACGATTTCTTCGAAGTCCAACAAGAATGCTTCTAAATGATTCAGACCATCAAAGGTGGGCAAGTTAGTTACTGTTGTGCCGATCCAGCGAACTTCTCAGGTTAATCTAGCACATCTCCTTGTAGATACTTCATACATTTTGTTCTGCCAGTTCTCCAGTGCTTCTTCTGAATCTGATGAACAAGCGTTGTCACTTTGCCAGCTTAGGTTCCCATCCGCCGTAGGATTAATGTAATCTTGTTGTCTGGTTGTTAATTTGTATATGTTTTCTAATTCATATGCGCGGTCTTCTTCTCTGATGGGTTATGTGTATCTCTGACCTTCATCGAGATCCAAAGGTGCAATGACCCTAAGGCCATCTCCTTCAAACGTCATTCTTCTTTTCATTAAATCAACCACAGTGGAATTATTGAAAGCCCAATCAATTCCTAACAGCGCGGGGTAAGGACAGCTATCATCAACTATCTCAATCACCTCGAAGTCTGCAAACGTCCTTACTCCGTAGATGTCCACTGGGACATGTTCCAATCTTCCAAAGGGGCTTACAGTTTGTTGATTGGCCATCCTAAGCCTAATAGGGGAATAGATCAACTTAGGTTTTCCCATCAGTGCCCAGGTCTGCTTTGTCATGACATTGACCTCCGATCCTAAGTCGAGGACCACATAGTCTATATCATACTCTCCAATTTGAGCATTTAGGTGTAGTTCCTTATTTGTCCTTTTCAGCAAGGGATCTATCTTTCCTAGCTCGTACTGTCTGATTAAACTTTGTAGCTCTTGTACAGCGCTTTCATCCCGAATCAACTTAATACAAGTATATAAGAATTCCATGAGCTTGCTTACCTCTTTTCCTTCTCCTGGAAGAGCAGACTGATCGAATGCTAGAGGCATTCCACATTCTCTTACTTCTGGTCGTGTCTTCAATGAAGAACCTTGGTCTCTCCCGAATTCTTTTCTTGCCTCCTCAAATATTTGTTTTCTTTCTTTCCATCAAAAACTTGTGTCTTCTCCGCAGCTTTCCCGACCCTTCATTCTTCTATAGTCTTTCCTTGGGTCACTCTGTCTTCTGTTGTAACAACGCCTCCTCTAGTGATAACAGCGACTCTAGGGTCCTCTCTGCGAGGTTCTGCGTATATCAGTTGCACTTGCGGGTTCTGCTGAGGTCCTCGTCTCTCCTGAAGTTTCACTAGCAGCACAGGACAATCTTCGATAACATGTTCGAGTGAGCTGCAGTAGCTGCAAGTGGTACAAGTGTTCTGACAGTCCCTTGCTAAGTGTCCTGGTTGTGCGCAGTTGTAACAGATGATCTGTCCTCGACCTCGACCCATACCTCCTCTTCCTCTTCCTCTGAATCCACCGCGAGGGTTGAAGTTTCCTCTTCCTGGCGAATTATACTGCGCAGTGCTTCCTTCTTGTTGTACTTCGCCTTGAATTTTGTATATATCCCTTGACCTTTCATGCATGAGGTCATAGGCCCTACAGTCCCTATCATCATGTCTCACCAACTTACAGAACGTGCAATACAGATTTGTGGGTGTCTGGACAATGTTTATTTCTACATACCTCGCACCAGGGTAGGGTAACTTGCTTCAAAGGGCTCAGAGCTCCAGAGACCAAGTATTCATGAAATAAGGGACAATGTTCCTTGTCAAGGCCTTCTAAATTGGATCTAACACACCAGATGTCTTCTCTTTTATCTTTTCCCTTGTCTTTCTTCATATCTTCGACCTGTAGAGATAAGCTAGTCAGATGACTCAAGATTTGACTCATACCTGAGTTGGATTCTCCCATAGGGACTAATTCTAACTTCATGGCGATCTCCAGCGCCTCAGCCTGCAAAGCAATCTTCTGTTGCATCAGAGGAACTCTAATGTGTGGTAAGAGGGCAGCAATGAACCATTCCTTGCTCTGCTCATCTGGGATCTAAAAACTCAAATGGCCTATCAAGGTCTTAAATCTCTGATCAAACTCCCACACAGGTTCAACTATTCTTTGCTTGATTTCTTTTAGCTCTGTAATACACTGTGACTCTAACTTAAGTTTCTTGAATTCAGCAATTAGCGCAATCTTAATGGCATTCAGTGGTTTCGGTGCAGCTCCTTGGACAAATTTCATGTACCATCTCAGTGCGCGATCTCTAAGATTAGTACTGAGCTGAGCTCGTTTAACAACTTCGTCAATGATATTCTTAATACTCCATACAGCTTCACATAAAAACCAGTGTTGATCGGGATCCTCGGATCCATCTCCTCTAAAGGTGGGTAACCTCATCTCATCTGCCATAGGTCTTCCTAGGTTTCCTGGCTGAGTATGTGGTGGACTGCTAGTGACAGTGCTCAGAGTGCTCTGGTGGCTCTGATTACTCTGATTGCTTAATGTTGTTGAAACAATAGGAGGAATAATAGTACTTACTTCAATAGTCGGCGCGGTTCCTGAAGTTCCTGGCTCTTCCCTGCGAGGTTCTTCATCTTTCCCTTCCTCTGCCCTAGCGGATTCTGAATGCTCTTCGTCTGTCAGATATGCCTCTTCTCCAATGTAGAAACCCTCATCCTCGTAGTTCTGCTTAAACGGGTTCGCAAGAGGGACTTCTCTGAACGCTCTCCCACTGTGCGTATGTCCAGCCTCCATGTCGCTATCGTTGTCCGAATTCTTGAACATTTGCCTCTTTCGATCCGACCAACTACTGTATCTTCAAAATGTTCTTCTCATGCAATAGCATCCTGATCTTCAACTTCAAAAAGTGTAAAAATTTTCCTCTGGGTCCCTTAAAGAAATACCTCTCAGCTTGGCTATATGACTCTACTCTATCAACAACAAACTCGGTGATATACCCTCCAATGGTACTATCGAACCAGTGATCTACTGCTCTTGACACGACGTTATCAACTCTCTTGACATTCTTGATCAGCACCGACGTCCAAACCACAGGTGGTCTAGAACAAATTGGGTGTCTGCTAACCTAGCTAGCCACTCGTATAACTCCTGATGAATTCCTCCAAAGAAGATCTCGTGTATATCAATAAAGATATATCTTCCCGACCAATCCTCTATACTAAGATTAGGGTTCTTGTTCTGGGCTTCAGCGAAGTCTTTTTCTTGATCTTCTATCCACTTCTGAATCTCTGTCTTCGATGGAAACCACCTTGACATTCCCTCAAGAAGATTCATGTCTCGGCAACGGAACCATTTGTTGGCACAAGGGCAAACCCAGGGTTCAACTCCAAGAGCACACCAACAAGCCCTAACTACTGGCCCTTTCGGCAACACCTGCAAGGCAGGTGCAGTCTCACCCGAAGTAGCTATGGGGGGGTTGCAGGACACAGGTGTCTACAACCAAGGGAATACCAAGTGGATCCGACACAAGAACAACATAGCACCTAGATGTCAATTACCAGCTTAGATCTACTTAGCACAACTATCTATCAAATCTAACACAGTAATGCAATAACGGTTCATCCATAAACAAGAGAACACAACATCAATCACACACAACACAAAGATGTACGTGGTTCACCCTCTCCCTAGGGCTACGTCCACAGAACTGTGTTTTATAATATATTAAGATGAAAGCATACAGTTCTTGTTTGCGCTCTTAGCTAGCAGATCTTCTCTCTTTCTCTCTGTCTTCCCTCCCTGCGCACCCAGCTGCAGGGTTGATCTTTGCACCCAGCAGAAGATCTTACAATACAGACGGCCCTCACACACAGCACTTCTCTCTCCCACATAGTAGTACTCACTCAATCACACAATAACAATGAACTCTCAACCAACCTAGCATTAACCCATCCCAGGTCCTTTAGACCTTTATTTATACATTACAATAGCTCTCAGACATCCTTAGGTTGAAACCTATTATCGCACAGTTTGTAGCTAGGATAAAAGGCTATAGGGTAGAGGGCCAAACTGACGTAATAGGAACCTATCCCACCCAATGTCACCGCGATGGGAAGGCTCTTTCTATTTAGGGAGGCTAGGCCCAGGGGAGACGTCCCCGGTGACCTGGGGTTTTGAAAGGGCAAAGGATAATAGGACAAGGACAAGTTCCCCCTTTCACAGATCACCGCCAATCAGATAGTCCCGGCCAATCAGATAGTCCCGGCTAAACAGCCAATAATAAAGTATAACCAAAGAAAAGAAAAGCACCTGCTTGAGACAATACAACAAGGAGACTGATACGTGCAATCCTGGTTAGTACTTCATATATATTAAAGACTATCTGATATTCAATATGAGCAATTTAAAAGTAAATGTTGACGAAGTCAATGTTTACAAAACAGCAATAGCAGTAATGTCACTTCACCAATAAATACTAGAATGATACAGCATTCAATATAACAAATCAATTCTTAACTTAATTAATGCCTTCAACAACCATTCAATTACTCAAAAGACAAAATGTTGTTGTAATAAAGATGAAATATTCAATGATGACGTCAACAACTTAGGGTTAGTAGGTTAGTCTAGGCAAAGGTTAGTCTGGGCAAAGGTTAGTGTAGTTAGGGTTTCAATTTCAAAAGGTTTGAGAGCGTTTAGATCCAATTCTACTTCAACGCTGGAGGTCTTGGGATCAGTGCCTTAGGGTAGAATGGAGTCAATAAGTGAAGGACGAACAAGTTGAAGGAGACTAGATTTCAAAGGACTAGAAGGAAAAGTTTCAAGGTGCTGCTAAAGCAGGGCCTCAAAGACAGAACCCTAGGGGAGAGAGGCTCACTCCGGTGTTGCAAAAGCAAGGCCTCGTGCTCTCTCCTCCTTCCCAGCAAACGGCTAGCTCGAATGAAGCACAAAATCAAGACAAGAAAGCTTAATGAGGGAGAGTGTTGCTACAGCAAGGCTCTTTCATCAAACCCTAAAGGAAAAACGGCCTTAAGTGTAGATAACCTAGGCCTGGGATGTCTTCCTCCTCTTGGACTTTAAAAGGTACGGCTAGCACAGAGGAAAGAGAAACAAGGAGTGTAGTTATGGCTAGGTTCTCTTCCTCTCTTTCAATGGTTGAAGGTTTCTCTATCAGGGGACATGAGTCAAGGACCTACTTGTGTGCTTGTCACCTAGGGTTTTGATTCAGCAAATTTATAAGCAATATGCAAGAAATTTAAACTACAACCATTCAACAAGAAGTTTTGCAGAATAAACACTTACAATTCATGAAAAAGTAACCATGCAAACCCTAGTTGTAACACCTTCCTTCAAGAGAAACACCATAAATGCCAAAAAATCTCTTCCTTCAACAAGTGCGCATCACTTAGTTCAGCCAAAAACCCCAATAGGGCGCTAAAAATCAGACCTCACTATGAGTGATTGAAAAATGATGATAAAAATGAGAGTCAAAACCCTCAATATATACTGTATCAATGACCTAACTTTACTTTTTAGGTCATAAAAACGCCGACAAGGCCATAATGTCAAAATCACATTGTTTTTACATTAAATGCTAAGTAAAAGCCCTAATCAAGCAAAAGGTGAGACACCAAGCCCCTCTAAGGGAGACGTTAGCCCTTTCTAGGGCCACTGCAGCATCCAGAAGAAAAACGTTAGACCTCCTTGGGCTCTTCCAAACTGCCACACGTGCCAACCACCCTGGCCATCTGCCATATGTTCATGATGACGCCATAAGCCTCCTGGTGACGTCCTGGGTCATCTGGAGCCAATGTTCCACTGCAAGTGGGTCAATCCCCCTAGGTCCAGCTCAGCCAAAGTGCCCCTGATGGAACGTCCTCTTCTTCTCTGGTGCAAAGGCCCTGATCCATCTCCATCCTGTCTCTGCCCCCTTATGGGGTCTCAGCATCCATCTGGTGGGCTCTTCAACCCCATGGAGGTCTGAACTGGTCATCTCCCCATGTGTACCGTTCCAAATGGTACCTATCCATCGAGCACGGTCCTGCACATCAAAAGCTACGCCCTCCATGGTCTCATCAGTCACAGGGATCATAGCAATGTCAATCACATCTCATCATCAATATTAATAAACATATGCATAAAACCCCTAATACATCAATCAATAGCTTAAAGACATTACAAAAACCTGCAATACAAGATTGGAGAAAAGGACAAGGCGTCCTATTGGGCCAGTGTCCACAAGAAAAGGAAAGTTTCCAGGAAGATCTCATCCAAGCCATGTAAGTGAGGTGATGTGGCTAGGGGATGTCCAAACATGTGCGTGCAGTGAGGGCTAAGGATGCATAAATGTTACCTGTGGGTGCCTTTGTAGAAGGCGAGTTGTACTTGTCATGGATGCATTTTTTCCAAGCCCACTCTTGCCTTTATTTCTTTTCTTGCTTTATTCTTTTATTTGTTTTTCTTCTTTTTCTTTTTATTCAAGAACTAACCAGGGGACAGTGTTATCCACAAGTACTTTTACAGAGATGAGAAGGTTGGCTCGTGAAGAAACCCCCTTTCCCTTGGCCATGCAACCAAAGGTCACTGCCCTGGCGTGGTAACCAGATGGTGGCAATGTCATACTGCTAGGTACCCATGGACCTAATAGGCTGGCTCGTGATGAGA
>JZKD02S1205880.1:0-15685 GCA_000966675.3 Picea glauca | reverse complement strand
AAAGAGGATAGTATTCTTGTTGCCTGCTTACTTCAGCAACTCTAGGGGTAGATGAAACAGCACTTTGAGAAGCCATGAATGCTGCAAAAAAAGAAGAAAATTTGTTCACCAAACAAAACAGAAATTTGCATATTGCAAACCAAGAGAACAAAAAAATATGCTACCTTGCTAAGCAAACATAAAATAAATCTATTCACCAAATAGAAGAAAAAAAATCTGCTCACAAAAACCACACACAATCTCCTTGTTGTTGCTGTAGGAAGCTCCTCTTGCTAATGAAAGTGTGAGGAATGAGTGAAGCAAATGGTTTCTTATAGCAAAGGAAGGAGATTTAGGGTTTCTATTTGCATCTAGAAATTTCTTTTTTAAATTAAAAAAAAAAGGCAAAAAATCATCCTCATTCTCATTGGAGAATATAAAAAATGCTATTAATAAATCTAATTGGTTGTTTGGCGGCCCCACGGCCCCCTTTTTTTTCCTTAAATCGCCTTTAAGTCGCCCGAAACGCAGTGGTACGAGCCAGTACAGTCGAGAAACGTCGTACGGTACAACCGACGACGTTTCTCGACCGTACTGTACCTGTACCGACATTTTAGCTCATTTCGGGGGGGGAACAAGGGAGGTGCATTTCCTGCAAACTTAGGTTTGAAGTCACTATAAAACAAGAAATGCAAGTAATGCCCCTACTATATTTAATTAGGTCATCATAATTCTCGTTGTTATGAATGTCACCAAAACTGTTGCATAAATCAATTTTCAAATACATCAATTTGAGAGTCGTAACTTGCATAATAGCTTACTTTGCTATCTAGTTTTTCTTTGTGTAATTAAGTCATCATGATTGTCGTTGTTATGCATAGCACCAAAACTGTTGCATAAATCAATTTTCAAATATATCCTTTTGAGATCCGTAACTTGCATATTAACTTACTCTGCTATCTAGTTTTGCATTATTTAACTCAAGATTGACATTTATTGACCAAATACCGCTATTTGTATCTTCAATAATGTTAGTCACTATGTCAACTCACTCAAAAATATAAGCTTGAAATCATTTACTATATTATGATATCATTATCGACCTACAACAACTCTCAATTCAAAATTTTACAGAAGTGTTTCTCACGTCCTATGGACTTTTATCATCAAATGCAGCGTCCTCAAACTCCAAATTCCAATGCCTTCAAATTTTCAATTATAGTAGTAAGGGAATGTTGCATATTTGCAAGACCATTGCTTTGAGCATGCAACAATTTTGATTTGTTAATTTCATATATTAATATACCTTAAGTTGATCTACCTATTTTTACCACTTGGGACTAATTGTGCATGCTTCCTTAGAGTGTCAAAAAATTGTGGAAAGCTGCCAGATTAAACGTATAGAAAATTGATAGCCAATTTTACTGCATAGATCAAGAACAATATAGAATATTATCATACTCAACCATTGTCTATTTTGACACTTTAATCATCATTATTAATAGGACATGTTCAAAATTATCTCATTGGAATAACAAAGTACACATGTACAAGATAAACAAAGTACACATGTACAAGATAAGACGTAAAGAAAGGAAGAATCTTGCTACTTTTTTTCAATGATGTGGTCCTCCTCTCTCAATCTCTTGATGGTTTACAGAGACAATTGCATGCATTTGTTTGCTTTTGCGATCTTGGAAAGTTAATAGTTAACCTTAGTAAGACTAAGGTTATGATCTTTAATACTTCCAGGGATGCTCTTTCAAAGTTTCGGTTCTCATATAAGGGAGACCCTAGGTGATTACAATTACATATTCTTATTTAGGGGTCCTATTCACAGGCCCATCCCTCAACTTGAAGCCATTGTAAAGGATATTTTTCACTTTCTCTCTTGAAGCATCACCACCAAAGTTTTGGTTCTCATATAAGGGAGACCCTGGGAGATTACGATTACATATTCTTATTTAGGGGTCCTATTCAGAGGCCCATCCCTCAACTTGAAGTCATTGTAAAGGATATGTTTCACTTTCTCTCTTGAAGCATCACCACTTTCAAATACATTTCCAAGATATTAATTCAAAGGAGTGCCTCTCCAATACTATCATTAAACCCATAGTTTTTTAATGGGTCTAAAATTTGGGGGCCTAGTTTAGCATATGTTGGTCATGCACATACTGAAAGGGTGCAAACTCATCATGCTTCAATGTATGATCTAATGCAAAAAAAATCATTCCTCGATGTATTGTCCAAGATGATTTTGTTACCCAACGTCCCTGTATCGTGGGTATTTTCAAACTCGCATTCTATCTTCATAGACTCTCAAGCCCTTGGGTGATTCAACCTCAGGTCATGAGAAACACATATATCTAGCATTGTGTTACTAGGAGAGGATTGCTTCTTTAGGTCTCAACAGGCATCACAAATGTTGGTATTCCAAAAGCAGTTTGCTCCTTCAGTCTATTGGCATCTCCACTGATCAACTCCCCTATTCAAGAACTCATTGGATGTCGCCCCCCCTCCACCTTATTCCCTTGAAGGTTGTGATCAATAGAGTGATCAAAGGTTATATTTACCAACAATATATCCAAGTTACTTGAACTACTCCATGACAATCTCTCCATCCAAAAATGGCCTTCAATACATAACAATTCTTAAAAATTGTAGATGGCATTGTTATCACACAAACTCGCACTTATAGAGATAGGGTCCAAAAGCTCAAGTGCAATCCGATGTAATGAAGAGGGAAGCCACTGTCACCTCACCAATCCCTCTTTCACTTCAGGCCAGCTCTCCGCCAACTCAAGGGGGTTTCCCTGGTTTGAGATTGCTAGGACTTAGGGCAATGTAGCTCAAGATGATATGGAGAGTGAGTCTAGGAAAAATGGTTTTTGGTAAGCTTCAGTGTATAGAAGAAAGTGGTTGGAGGTTTGGAGGTCTGTATCTTGTCATTAGGCATATGGAGTCAATGTAGCAACTTCAATGGAGGCTAAGGGCAAAGGAAGACTTGAAGATCTACCCTAGGATTATCCCCTCATAAGCCTAGATCAAACCTTYTAAGCAAAAAACCCTAGAGTTTATCCCCTCAAAAACSTTAGATGTCGTCCTACTTCAAAAKCTTCTAGCACAAGATCAAGTGGAACTAGGTCAAATCCTAGAGTTTATCCCCTCATAAACCCTAGGTTTCAACCTCAAGGACAASGTTAGGGGGATATACAATCATAATCCCTAGTTTGACCTCTTTGTGCTTCAACAAAATTTAGATGGACAAAACAARGGAAGGGGCTCACCAATCTTAATCCTTCTTTAGGGTTTCCACAAAATTATTCAAGGGGACAAAGATAACATGCAACCATTACCCATCTAAAAGAGCATCCACCATAATATACCATRAACCAACACTTAAACTTGAAAAGAACACTTACTTAATCAAGTCGCTATGCATGAAGAAACCCTAGCTTCATAGATCATCCACCAAAAACAAGAAAAAGCATCCACAAATGACCTCATCGACCAAGTTCTTTAATCCTCCATCCAAAGCACAATTCCAAGACATAAATGCTCCAAGAAATTTCAAACCTTTGAAGGAATTTCTCCCTCAAGTTGTGTTGTCTCCAAATGAGAGGAAGTGTGCCTCTATTTATAGAGGAGATGCTCAGCTTCCCTCAAAATAAAATATTAATTTTTTAAGCTAAAATCCCTATTCTAGCTTATGGAGGGGCAAACGGCCCTCTTCAACAATTAAATAATCTGAAGAAATACAATGTAGGGACTTTTTCAAGCCACGTGTACAAAATCTAAGGGGCATGACTCATGAGACCTCAAATTTGAGACATATCATCAAAATTGTCCTTTGCCCGCGGCGTCAAACGTCCAAAGGCCCTTCAACACTTGAACTTCATCACAAGAAATGCAAACCAGCCACTGAACCCCTCCAGGTGTCATTTGTTAAGTGGATAAATGGTCTTCAAACAATAAATCTCTCCAAACTCTCCAATGCACAGGTCGGCTTAGCATCACTTTCCTTTTTTAGGTTACTTGAAAGTGACATGGATCGGCCCCAATTGATCCTACAGGTCAGCTCATTTGCAAAAGGTTATTGTAACAATACACACACACACAGTACAAGGCATCATATATTAGGTGCCCTTCTTAGTCCTCTTCTGTCATTCAGTCTGCTGCATTTAATGCTTTGTATTTCTTACAGCTCTGCGTATTATGTCCTCTGAAATTCACCTTATGCGCTGGGTCCTCATCTGTTGTGTGCTACAAACCTGTACTCGCCCACTTGAGGGATGATAATATTCCAGGTCCCAACAATCTTCAGATCTGTAATAAAGACTCAGAAGATCACAGTTTCCTAAACCTCTCCTTCAATGTGCTGTACTGGAATATGTCTCGGATAAATGGGCATGGGAACAGAGGCTCAATGCTCTCTAGAAGTACAATTCATGTTGTTATTCCAGTTCAGATAGCTGCTCATCCAAATCCTACTGTTCCATATAAATTTTCCTACAGGGCAGATTTGCATTTGATTCACCACTATCTTCGAGCATACTGGTCCCTGATTCTGAGGGTAGAGTATTGGATGTCACCCCTGAGGCATTATCGGATTTAACTATTTTCATTTTAGGCTTCAGACCAAGGCTATGCAAAGATATTTTACGTTTTCCAACTTTATACTCTCATGATTTTGACCATCTAATGGGTGTATCTCCTTCTTATGAGATGTAAACTCATTTCCAAGCAATTCTTTACAACACCTTGCATATTTTGTCTGAAAAGTGGATAGTGCTCATACAGACCTCTATCAATTGCCACAACAGTCCTCGTTTTAAGGTCAGGTCAGGTGTCCTGGTGCATAGCAGATATATTCTACCAGGGCAGAGACATGCACATCGAGACCTTGTCCTTCCATGGCCTTCTTTAAAGCTACCACCACATCCTTGCCAACCCTTTTTCTACTGAATTTATCAACTTCAGAACCACTTCAACAGCAATTACAGGGTTGTTCTCAACCAATTCTAGAAGACAAGGAGACAACCCACAGTGATAAACAAGCTTTGGATTTGAGAGCCCTGCACTCCAGCTTCCATTTCCATTATAGCATCTTTATGTCTTATCCTGGATTTGGCATTTATGCTAATTTCCAAGCACAATATGATACCCTGCAAGCTGGTACCTAACAGGCACCATCACCAAACCTGAGTATCTCCAACATCATTTGTCAAACAGGCTGAGGATTCCCATTGGCCAATTGAGGGTTTGCTCCCTCTAGTTACCAGTGTAGATCCATCTTAACTCCAGATCTATCAAGTGCCAAAAGGATCAAATCCCTTTGAGACACAAACCTTTTTGATAGTGAAAAAATTTGGAAAAGTATGCACTTGGAGGGATTTGATCCTTCAACTACGCTTGATATCTCCGGAGTTAAGATGATCCACTGTTGCTTTATATACATGTCGGAATTATTTATTATTGTTACTATTATTTTTATTTTCTTTTCTTTTTTATTTAAATGAATGTGAAAATATCTTATTTTTCTGCCACATAAGCATTATGGACTAAACAAACATCACAATTTCTTCCGTATTGGGTTGTAGAACCTCTCGATACAACTAGCTAAGACAGACCACCATATTTGTCGTGGTGATATAGTATGTTACCTTTGTTCTCTCTAGGAGATGGTGAATGAGCACTTCATTTTTCAACACCCCATCTATTATGAGATTTGAGAGAGGTACCACTATTTGTAGAGACTCTAGAGGTACCCTAGCCACCTTCATTTGCTATATCAATCAGAGACACTTGGCCCTTTCCTCCAAGAGGCTAGCACCTTCAGAAACAAAGCTTTGCAATAGACCATTAGGCCAATCTTAGGGCTACCAGCCTAATTCACATCCTTTCAACGCATCCTAAATGTTGAGGGTACTAAGCACCCTTTGGATGTTGTCAATCCACACCAACAAAGGGAGATAAATGAGTCAGTGTCCTTCTCAACGTGCTATTAGTAAAGTACCCCAATATCCTCACCTTCATTCCAAGCTTCACAATTCTGCTTCTATCCAACATTCTTTGCCCAATTCTACTTCCAAAGGTTTGTTGGCATTGAAAGTTTAGGGAGATTCTAAGGGGGCACCCTAATTCCTCCAAGGAATGTCTAATCTAGCCCTAGACATCCTCCTATAGATATTATTAAATATTTTGTTGGCCCTATCAAGGTGGTGGATGATGATGTCATCGATCCTTAAGTTTTCGCTTCAAGCATTGCTACAAACATGCAATAGAGTCAATCTCTTATGTCAATTTCCAGAGAGGTCTTCAGCGTTCCTTAAAGGCAATTTGTACATATACTTGAGTCTTCTAGCTTGGGTTTACCCCCTCTCACTATGTTCACGTTTCAGCATCTAATGTTTAGCTACTCATTTTAGTCTCTGAACTTTTTTTCTACCCTAGTTCTTTTCTATTATGCTCAATGTAATTTTGAGTCCCATTGACCTACTTCAGTCATTGATGGGCATTAATATAATTTATTTCTTGCATCCTTCTCTTCAATTCAATAATAATGTATTCCACAATAGCATGTATTTATAATACAAAATTCTTATAAAATTGATGGTAGAAAATAAAGATAATCTCCAGCCTAAAATAGATCTCACCCAGATGGTTTTCTCTACCATAAAATAATGTTATAACTTTTGGTTTTCTCACTAGCTTCTAATTTTAAACCTACTAGCCTATTTTTGTCAAAAATAGGGTGCTTACCAAAACAAGGCAGTCACTATTCTAACACACCCCATTGACTGCATTATGTTAGGCATCTCCCTCAACCATTCAAACTTGTCCTTGCTTAGTGCCTCAATGAATACATTGTAGGATTTCATTTGGTGCATACATAACACAATAATATAAACACATAAATGTGGAGACCATAATAAATGTCACATATATTAATGATGTTATAGCAAGTAGAACTACGTGAACCATGTTTACAACCACCTTCTTCAAAAAGTCGAAGAAGAATTCATCTCCATCTTAAATCCACTACAAGCAATGAACAAACCCAAGCACCTCAAGCAACCATCTCCAACTTTGCAACCCCCTCCTGAGTTACAACCTCAAGCCTACATCATGCCTCCAGCGAGTCCTTTCTACACTTACAAACCATCATCCAACCCCATCATCTCATAAACTTAATTGTGCAACAAACTACAACCTCCCACCACACAATTCAACCCTAAGCTCTGATAGCCCTAGGAGAAAGGTTCCAAACTCTCTGAACCGATGCACGTAAATCCTCCAATGCCAAATGCGACAATTCAACTTAAACAAATTTAAAGGAGGCGAGTCCACCAAGTGGCCCATGCTGATCAGAGTCTAGATAGGAAAGTGATCAAAATGCATCACATCCATCAACACATCTATTGGACGAAGCTTGTTTGAGAAGGACATGTCCTCCCACAGACCATATATTGGATCCAACCAAGCTTGAACCATATCTCGACCTTGTCTTTAGTAGGTCTAAGTGAACCAACCACCATAATCTAGACCTTCCTATTTCCACTTAGGGTCAAACATCTAAAGCACAACCTTGCAACAAGACCAAGCTTGTTTCTGAAAGCCATGGATCACAGAACATGTATCACCACATCGATCACCCTCCCACTCCACGTTAAAATCCACCACCAACAATCAACTCTACGACCGAGAGAGACAAAGCCATCCAATCCCAAAGTCTCCCTCACTCTAGACTGAGGTTAAGAGCATAAATAACACAAAATCCTAACAAGCGATCCTACACCAACAATGTGACATGTTGACATCCTTATACACAATTGCAAACGTGGGTTAAGTCCAACCCACTTAGTCTGTCCTTAGAGGCACAATGCCTAGGTTCAAAGCCCACCGTCACCTCGACTTGAACCTCTTTCGTTTAGGCTTACTCCTAGGGAAGCCAAGGGGTGTAGACCCTAGTTACTATGTGAAGTTAAAAGTTGATTTCTAGGAGTTGAATTTAGTTGATTAAAGGTTTGGGGGATCTAGCCTAGATGCAAAAGCAACAATGCAAAGTGCAAGATTAGAGATGCACAAGAAATCCTTTCCCTAAGGCAACTAAGACTAGTGTCTAAGATTGGGCAAGGGGTCAGCTAAGTTTGAGGGAGTTCCATTTTACAAAGATTACAACAAAGATACAAAAGAATACTAGATACAAGACCCTACAAAAGACTAGATACAAATAAATAAAAGAAACAACTATCTACAAAGTTACAATGAAACTAAATGATACAACAATGAAGATACAAGATATACAAAGTATACAAGCAAAGCAACTAACCAAGCAACTAACTTGTAAAGAGACTTGAATGTGCAGGTAAAGAAGATATTGCTCAAAAGAAGATACAACCACAACACATAAGACAACTATCCCAAACAAGAGTGCCTCCAAGGGATGCTCAACTCAAGGGGAAGCCTTCAATGGCATACACAACCACAAGCTCCAAGCAATGCAGAAGCTCCAAAGGATGCGCAACTTCAAGGATAGAGATCAATCACATCAAAAGATAACTTAAACTCAAAATTAAAGCATGAAAAGAGGCCTCCAAGGGCTAAAGCGCAACTTCTAAATCACTTAGTCCAATCCACAAATGCTTAAAGTAACTTGCATGAAAGATGTAAAATTAAAGTGCTTGCAATGTGAACTTAAGCATAAACCATAAAATATGTACCCAAGTAAGTTGCCGAAGGTTAAGTGGATTGATTTTAGGATTAGTTAAGTTGTTAAGTTAGAAGTGAATCCTAGACTAAGTGACAACCCAAGAACTCCCCCCGCTTGTACCAAAAGGATTGTTGGGTGCTCAATAAGTGAGGCAAACAAGGCCACACCCTAGCTCCACAGGTCAATCCGGGAATAGAAGTACTCCACAGGGAGGACGTCAAGCGTTGTGAGATCGTCCCCAATCTAGCACCCCCCGCTTCTTCCTTAAATCCCCTTTTTGTTGGAAAAGTTGGGACGGTAAGTGGTGACCTATTAAACTAGGTTGATTTTAGGCCTGAGGAGACTAAGGTAGATTGAGTTAAGTTAGTTTAAGTTAGATTAGATTAATTTAAGGTGATTGCAAATGTAGTGTTTGTGTAAGGAGTGTGCTTGCAAGATAAAAGTACTTGAAAGATGAACTTGAAATGTAAAGTACTTAAATGAAAAGCAAGAAATTCAAATGCTTGAACTAAACCACAAGATCATACAATACTCATGAAATTGCAAGACATAAGAGTAAAAGTACTTGTAAAGATTAAACCATAAAGCAAAGTACTTGAAGAGTAAATGACTTGCAAGAGATTAAAATACTTGGAAAAGTAAATTGCAAGAAAAGGAAGTACTTGAATGTAAATAACTTGAAATAGCAAAAGTACTTTAAGTAAAGATAACTTGCAATGAAAAAAGGAAAGCAAGATGAGCAAATTAAACAATTATGCCTCCATGGGCCTAAACTAGCATTACGATTTTGAGAGTTGGCTTAGCCAAGCACTCACCAAGGTGTAGGAAAAATAGAATGAAAACAAAATGCTTGAAAGGAAACTAAACTAAACAACCTCAACAAGTGCACAAGATGGAGGACAAAGCCTTCCGGTTTTGTGCACAAGTGGGTGTAGGCAACTAAAAACTAAAACTTGAAAGTAAAGCCTAGCCTCTCAACCTTGTCCTAATGACAAGTGGGGCAAACAAATAAAGAATAAATTGGAGAAATTTAAATCTACTTTTTAGCCTTACGGTTTTGAGGGTTGGCTTAGCCAAGCACTCACCAAGATGTAGGCAAACAATAAAATAAAATTGCAGAAAATTATTACAAGAGAGAAGCGCAAGCCCTTTGGGACTCCCTTGGGCTTGCTTACAATGATTAGAATAGAAGAGAGAAAGGGTATTTGGTTATTTGGTTACTCAACTTTGGGAGGTTGTTCCTTAGCTTTATGTGGCCCCAAATGGCCTCTTGGACACCTCCTTAGTCACTAAGCTATAAAAAACCAGCAAGCAAAAGCTTGCTGGAAATGCTGCAAAAGTGACAAATATGTTAAGAAAATTTATGTTTTTTACACAGAAATTTTCTGCAGAAAATTACAGCAAGATAAAATAATGTATGTGACATATTCTGTGTTAGAATACCCAAAAATATGATGGAAATGTACAGAAATAAAATGCAGAAAATTAGGAGGCTAAAGTTGGATGAGGAAGGCAAGTTTCCAAATCTGAAACAAGCCTTCTCAAACCCTTGAAGTGACCTGCAANTGGTGCATAGCAGATATATTCTACCAGGGCAGAGACATGCACATCGAGACCTTGTCCTTCCATGGCCTTCTTTAAAGCTACCACCACATCCTTGCCAACCCTTTTTCTACTGAATTTATCAACTTCAGAACCACTTCAACAGCAATTACAGGGTTGTTCTCAACCAATTCTAGAAGACAAGGAGACAACCCACAGTGATAAACAAGCTTTGGATTTGAGAGCCCTGCACTCCAGCTTCCATTTCCATTATAGCATCTTTATGTCTTATCCTGGATTTGGCATTTATGCTAATTTCCAAGCACAATATGATACCCTGCAAGCTGGTACCTAACAGGCACCATCACCAAACCTGAGTATCTCCAACATCATTTGTCAAACAGGCTGAGGATTCCCATTGGCCAATTGAGGGTTTGCTCCCTCTAGTTACCAGTGTAGATCCATCTTAACTCCAGATCTATCAAGTGCCAAAAGGATCAAATCCCTTTGAGACACAAACCTTTTTGATAGTGAAAAAATTTGGAAAAGTATGCACTTGGAGGGATTTGATCCTTCAACTACGCTTGATATCTCCGGAGTTAAGATGATCCACTGTTGCTTTATATACATGTCGGAATTATTTATTATTGTTACTATTATTTTTATTTTCTTTTCTTTTTTATTTAAATGAATGTGAAAATATCTTATTTTTCTGCCACATAAGCATTATGGACTAAACAAACATCACAATTTCTTCCGTATTGGGTTGTAGAACCTCTCGATACAACTAGCTAAGACAGACCACCATATTTGTCGTGGTGATATAGTATGTTACCTTTGTTCTCTCTAGGAGATGGTGAATGAGCACTTCATTTTTCAACACCCCATCTATTATGAGATTTGAGAGAGGTACCACTATTTGTAGAGACTCTAGAGGTACCCTAGCCACCTTCATTTGCTATATCAATCAGAGACACTTGGCCCTTTCCTCCAAGAGGCTAGCACCTTCAGAAACAAAGCTTTGCAATAGACCATTAGGCCAATCTTAGGGCTACCAGCCTAATTCACATCCTTTCAACGCATCCTAAATGTTGAGGGTACTAAGCACCCTTTGGATGTTGTCAATCCACACCAACAAAGGGAGATAAATGAGTCAGTGTCCTTCTCAACGTGCTATTAGTAAAGTACCCCAATATCCTCACCTTCATTCCAAGCTTCACAATTCTGCTTCTATCCAACATTCTTTGCCCAATTCTACTTCCAAAGGTTTGTTGGCATTGAAAGTTTAGGGAGATTCTAAGGGGGCACCCTAATTCCTCCAAGGAATGTCTAATCTAGCCCTAGACATCCTCCTATAGATATTATTAAATATTTTGTTGGCCCTATCAAGGTGGTGGATGATGATGTCATCGATCCTTAAGTTTTCGCTTCAAGCATTGCTACAAACATGCAATAGAGTCAATCTCTTATGTCAATTTCCAGAGAGGTCTTCAGCGTTCCTTAAAGGCAATTTGTACATATACTTGAGTCTTCTAGCTTGGGTTTACCCCCTCTCACTATGTTCACGTTTCAGCATCTAATGTTTAGCTACTCATTTTAGTCTCTGAACTTTTTTTCTACCCTAGTTCTTTTCTATTATGCTCAATGTAATTTTGAGTCCCATTGACCTACTTCAGTCATTGATGGGCATTAATATAATTTATTTCTTGCATCCTTCTCTTCAATTCAATAATAATGTATTCCACAATAGCATGTATTTATAATACAAAATTCTTATAAAATTGATGGTAGAAAATAAAGATAATCTCCAGCCTAAAATAGATCTCACCCAGATGGTTTTCTCTACCATAAAATAATGTTATAACTTTTGGTTTTCTCACTAGCTTCTAATTTTAAACCTACTAGCCTATTTTTGTCAAAAATAGGGTGCTTACCAAAACAAGGCAGTCACTATTCTAACACACCCCATTGACTGCATTATGTTAGGCATCTCCCTCAACCATTCAAACTTGTCCTTGCTTAGTGCCTCAATGAATACATTGTAGGATTTCATTTGGTGCATACATAACACAATAATATAAACACATAAATGTGGAGACCATAATAAATGTCACATATATTAATGATGTTATAGCAAGTAGAACTACGTGAACCATGTTTACAACCACCTTCTTCAAAAAGTCGAAGAAGAATTCATCTCCATCTTAAATCCACTACAAGCAATGAACAAACCCAAGCACCTCAAGCAACCATCTCCAACTTTGCAACCCCCTCCTGAGTTACAACCTCAAGCCTACATCATGCCTCCAGCGAGTCCTTTCTACACTTACAAACCATCATCCAACCCCATCATCTCATAAACTTAATTGTGCAACAAACTACAACCTCCCACCACACAATTCAACCCTAAGCTCTGATAGCCCTAGGAGAAAGGTTCCAAACTCTCTGAACCGATGCACGTAAATCCTCCAATGCCAAATGCGACAATTCAACTTAAACAAATTTAAAGGAGGCGAGTCCACCAAGTGGCCCATGCTGATCAGAGTCTAGATAGGAAAGTGATCAAAATGCATCACATCCATCAACACATCTATTGGACGAAGCTTGTTTGAGAAGGACATGTCCTCCCACAGACCATATATTGGATCCAACCAAGCTTGAACCATATCTCGACCTTGTCTTTAGTAGGTCTAAGTGAACCAACCACCATAATCTAGACCTTCCTATTTCCACTTAGGGTCAAACATCTAAAGCACAACCTTGCAACAAGACCAAGCTTGTTTCTGAAAGCCATGGATCACAGAACATGTATCACCACATCGATCACCCTCCCACTCCACGTTAAAATCCACCACCAACAATCAACTCTACGACCGAGAGAGACAAAGCCATCCAATCCCAAAGTCTCCCTCACTCTAGACTGAGGTTAAGAGCATAAATAACACAAAATCCTAACAAGCGATCCTACACCAACAATGTGACATGTTGACATCCTTATACACAATTGCAAACGTGGGTTAAGTCCAACCCACTTAGTCTGTCCTTAGAGGCACAATGCCTAGGTTCAAAGCCCACCGTCACCTCGACTTGAACCTCTTTCGTTTAGGCTTACTCCTAGGGAAGCCAAGGGGTGTAGACCCTAGTTACTATGTGAAGTTAAAAGTTGATTTCTAGGAGTTGAATTTAGTTGATTAAAGGTTTGGGGGATCTAGCCTAGATGCAAAAGCAACAATGCAAAGTGCAAGATTAGAGATGCACAAGAAATCCTTTCCCTAAGGCAACTAAGACTAGTGTCTAAGATTGGGCAAGGGGTCAGCTAAGTTTGAGGGAGTTCCATTTTACAAAGATTACAACAAAGATACAAAAGAATACTAGATACAAGACCCTACAAAAGACTAGATACAAATAAATAAAAGAAACAACTATCTACAAAGTTACAATGAAACTAAATGATACAACAATGAAGATACAAGATATACAAAGTATACAAGCAAAGCAACTAACCAAGCAACTAACTTGTAAAGAGACTTGAATGTGCAGGTAAAGAAGATATTGCTCAAAAGAAGATACAACCACAACACATAAGACAACTATCCCAAACAAGAGTGCCTCCAAGGGATGCTCAACTCAAGGGGAAGCCTTCAATGGCATACACAACCACAAGCTCCAAGCAATGCAGAAGCCTCCAAAGGATGCGCAACTTCAAGGATAGAGATCAATCACATCAAAAGATAACTTAAACTCAAAATTAAAGCATGAAAAGAGGCCTCCAAGGGCTAAAGCGCAACTTCTAAATCATTTAGTCCAATCCACAAATGCTTAAAGTAACTTACATGAAAGATGTAAATTTAAAGTGCTTGCAATGTGAACTTAAGCATAAACCATAAAATATGTACCCAAGTAAGTTGCCCAAGGTTAAGTGGATTGATTTTAGGATTAGTTAAGTTGTTAAGTTAGAAGTGAATCCTAGACTAAGTGACAACCCAAGAACTCCCCCCGCTTGTACCAAAAGGACTGTTGGGTGCTCAATAAGTGAGGCAAACAAGGCCACACCCTAGCTCCACAGGTCAATCCAGGAATAGAAGTACTCCACAGGGAGGACGTCAAGCGTTGGGAGATCGTCCCTAATCTAGCACCCCCCGCTTCTTCCTTAAATCCCCTTTTTGTTGGAAAAGTTGGGACAGTAAGTGGTGACCTATTAAACTAGGTTGATTTTAGGCCCGAGGAGACTAAGGTAGATTGAGTTAAGTTAGTTTAAGTTAGATTAGGTTAATTTAAGGTGATTGCAAATGTAGTGTTTGTGTAAGGAGTGTGCTTGCAAGATAAAAGTACTTGAAAGATGAACTTGAAATGTAAAGTACTTAAATGAAAAGCAAGAAATTCAAATGCTTGAACTAAACCACAAGATCATACAATACTCATGAAATTGCAAGACATAAGAGTAAAAGTACTTGTAAAGATTAAACCATAAAGCAAAGTACTTGAAGAGTAAATGACTTGCAAGAGATTAAAATACTTGGAAAAGTAAATTGCAAGAAAAGGAAGTACTTGAATGTAAATAACTTGAAATAGCAAAAGTACTTTAAGTAAAGATAACTTGCAATGAAAAAAGGAAAGCAAGATGAGCAAATTAAACAATTATGCCTCCATGGGCCTAAACTAGCATTACGATTTTGAGAGTTGGCTTAGCCAAGCACTCACCAAGGTGTAGGAAAAATAGAATGAAAACAAAATGCTTGAAAGGAAACTAAACTAAACAACCTCAACAAGTGCACAAGATGGAGGACAAAGCCTTCCGGTTTTGTGCACAAGTGGGTGTAGGCAACTAAAAACTAAAACTTGAAAGTAAAGCCTAGCCTCTCAACCTTGTCCTAATGACAAGTGGGGCAAACAAATAAAGAATAAATTGGAGAAATTTAAATCTACTTTTTAGCCTTACGGTTTTGAGGGTTGGCTTAGCCAAGCACTCACCAAGATGTAGGCAAACAATAAAATAAAATTGCAGAAAATTATTACAAGAGAGAAGCGCAAGCCCTTTGGGACTCCCTTGGGCTTGCTTACAATGATTAGAATAGAAGAGAGAAAGGGTATTTGGTTATTTGGTTACTCAACTTTGGGAGGTTGTTCCTTAGCTTTATGTGGCCCCAAATGGCCTCTTGGACACCTCCTTAGTCACTAAGCTATAAAAAACCAGCAAGCAAAAGCTTGCTGGAAATGCTGCAAAAGTGACAAATATGTTAAGAAAATTTATGTTTTTTACACAGAAATTTTCTGCAGAAAATTACAGCAAGATAAAATAATGTATGTGACATATTCTGTGTTAGAATACCCAAAAATATGATGGAAATGTACAGAAATAAAATGCAGAAAATTAGGAGGCTAAAGTTGGATGAGGAAGGCAAGTTTCCAAATCTGAAACAAGCCTTCTCAAACCCTTGAAGTGACCTGCAA
>JZKD02S1205858.1:0-12527 GCA_000966675.3 Picea glauca | reverse complement strand
ATGCAACATAATAATTAATCAAAAATCATAATAAAAAATAGTTTTAAATAATTAAATATGTTAATAAGTATTATTTAACATATTGTTAATTAAGTTAGTTAAGGTATTTGAGAAAAATGATTGTTATTCCCTCTCCACTTTCGTCCAATTTCCATATTTTCTAATCTAAAAAAAATTATTTAACATATATTAAAATTTATTTTTATTATTATATTTTTAATTTTATATAATATATTTATATTAAATCTCTTATAGAATTTTTTTTTAGGAATCTAAGCATATCAATTCTAACCATATCTACCTACATCCGAGTTCAAATGCTTCAATTAAATGGAATAAGAGTATCAAATTAATATAAAAACTTATTTGAATTTACTTCAGACATTCCCATTTATCTGGGGCGTATAGTAGTTAATTAATTTACTTCAGACATTCCCATTCATCCGGGGTATATAGTAGTTAAATAATAGTATTAATACATCATAAATGAAAAGACATGTCTTAGTTTATGAAGATAACCCTAAACAAGATATGGCAAAATTATTTTTCAATGTAATCATGATCCTATTTTCCAACGGTCACATTTTCCAAATACTCTTGTTCCATGCAACTATTATTCATGGGGTGGCCTTTGCGAGTAATTACGTTTCGTATGAACTTGTCATAGGTCAACTTCCGCCCAACCAAGTGCATAAACAATGGCATATATCTTGTTTAATAAAACACTGCCGGTTCTCTTGATATTTTTTTGTACCCATGTAGTGTTCCGACCAGTTTTTTGTGTTTTCTTGGTGTAACGGGAAAACAAATTTCCAAACTACTTACTTCCAGTAGACTACTTACATTACATAATAGTAATTCTAACTTTGTTATGTAAAACAATAAAGACACCAATATAAAGCCCCATATATTTATTGCATTAAACCATCATATCAGAGGTTGCATTGGGAATAACTCCAACAAGTAAAAAAATAAGTAAAGTAATTGGAAACTTGATATGATGTTTAAATGTGGTGATCACAATGTTGATATAAAATTCCTGTAGATGCTACTGTGTTGCAACGACCCCCAAAATTACAGTTCTATCCTTTAATATATGTTGTGTGTATATGTGAATATGAAGCAGTGAAAGAGTAGGACGAGATTGTAGATAAGAATATACAACAAGAAGGAATAAATGGAAATATGATAGCCTAGAAGTAAGATATACATCCTCCACTGATAGAAAACCATTCCACATAAGTAATGCGCCCTTCAAATAGTCAAGTTAAACCCAACCAACAAAAATAAGATCCAGAGATGATGGGTGATCCCCTTAGCACTCAAGTTCTTGTAGATTGCGCCCTCCACACCAAGATATCAACCCATAAGGAGATAAAATTGGGTTAGAGATGAGTAGCTCGACCTCTTAGAGGAATGGTGTGCCCAACCAAGATTATTTTGACCTCTTCCTCAAGAGAAAATGTACCCATATTGTAAAAATCCACCTCCCTACTACAAAAAACGACCCACAAGGAATTAATGTGGTTCAAGATTAAGAAACTTGGTCCCCTAAATAAAGGTTCGATCCCTTAAAAATTCAAAAATAAGATCCAGAGATGATGGGTGATCCCCCTAGCACTCAAGTTCCTGTAGATTGCGCCCTCCACACCAAGATATCAACCCATAAGGAGATAAAATTGGGTCAGAGATGAGTAGCTCGACCTCTTAGAGGAATGGTGTGCCCAACCAAGATTATTTTGACCTCTTCCTTAAGAGAAAATGCACCCATATTGTAAAAATCCACCTCCCTACTACAAAAAAAGACCCACAAGGAATTAATGTGGTTCAATATTAAGAAACTTGGTCCCCTAAATAAAGGTTCGATCCCTTAAAAATTCACTGCTTCAAGGAAACACAATCCCACAAATGAAAAAAAACTTCCTCCTAGGGTTTATGTACTAAGAGTTCCAAAACCACAATGAGATATCTCAATGAGAAATTAGAAAATACTAATGCAAGAATAAGAGAGGGCATCCTCTTTTTCCCCTTTAACCTTCGTTAGTGAGTTTCAGATTCTGAGTCTTGAGATCGAGACCCAGATACAAATCGAACCCTAGACTCTTTTGCCACATTTTTACCTTTTAATCACTTTAAGTGACTTTTCATATTCTCAATAGTCACTTAGGTGCCTTTTTCCCATTTTACTCAATGTCACCTTTGTATTTAATTAATTCCCACTCCAGTGACATTAATAAAATAATTAATTCCCTTTTTATTCGCTGAATAAGGCCCACGGGAATTACTTAGGCCATTTCGTCAATTCATCTATATGTCTCATTAGGAAAGTGACATTACAATCCTCCCTTCTCAAGATTGCTTGTCCTCAAGAAACTACAAATTTGGATGCTACAAGTTCTGATCACTTTTCCACGTGGCATCATCTGCTGGTAAGTCCCACCATCTGATGAGGTATTCCCTAATCATCATGTTGTGTAGTATCCTCTCTCAAACCTCCAATACCTCCTCAAGAACTAGTACTAATTTCCCCTCTTCATCCAATGGAGGTAGCTTTGCCGAAGTGGTGATCTATTGCCCCAATTCCTTTTGGAGACATGAGACGTGAAACACATTATGGATTTTTCTTTCCTCCGATAATTCTAATTCAGAAGCCACTTCACCAACTCTCTGAACCACCCTGTAAGGCCCATAGAAACACGACTTAAGATTTTCCGCTCCGCTCTTCTTTAGTGAATACTATCTGTATGGTTGTAACCTTAAGAAAACCAAGTCTCCCACCTCGAAAGTGTGCTCGACCCTGTGCCTATCTGCATATAGCTTTTGCTGATTTTGGGTTGTCTGTAGGTTTTCCTTGAGAGCTCTGAGTATGTCCTGGCTATATTGGATCCAATCCTTGGCTGTGGGAGCCCTGTTGTCCCAAAATTCCAAGTCAATAAAAGAAGGAACATCGTACCCATAAAATGCTCGGAATGGTGTCATGCCAATGGACATGTGATGAGTGGTATTGTAGCAATGGTCACCCAGGTGAAACCACTTCATCCATTCTTTTTGCTTCCCTGACACATAGTTACTAAATATCCCTCAATCCATTTGTTCACAATCTTCGTTTGGTCGTATGTCTGAGGGTGGTAACTAGTGTTGGGGGTCAACTTTGTGCCAGCCAGCCCATGAAGTTTGAATACCTCTCTCAAGAATAACTCCCCTACTTATGTTGCCTTATACTACGAGGATATGGAAAATAAGTGTGCAAATTTGGTCAACTGATCGATCACCACATATATACAATCTCTGCCCTGGACCTTTGACAACCCTGTGATAAAATCCATGGATATACTCTCCCATTTCTACTCTAGAATGAGAAACAACTGTAATAGTCCTGCAGGATGGGTTTGCTCTGACTTGTTCTATTGACAAGTCACACACTCTCTCATGTGCTTCAACACATAATATTTGAGGCCCTTCCAAGTGAACCTCTCCTTGATTTTCCTGTAGGTTTTGAAATACCTCAGATGTCTTGCCAATGTTGTATTGTGCATAGCCTCCATGATCTTTTCCTTTAGTGTGGATTCTGGAACTAGATATATACGATCCTTTTAATAGGTGATGTCATCCACCACCTTATACATGTCATCCTGTGTATTGTGGTCCATCACCTCACAAGATTTTTTTTTCTTGGAATATTCCACCACTAGATGGGATTTCCAATCAACTGAAATCTTTGTAAGCGAACACATCTATGGCTTCCTAGAAAGAGCGTCAACTAATGCATTTTTATTCCCTTTGACATAATCGATGTCAAATTCATAGACCTGAAATTTTCTAACCCACTTTTGTTTCCTTTCGTTCAAGTCCTTTTTCCCCATGAAGTGTCTCAAGTTGTTATGGTCTGTTTTAACCATGAATTTCCCACCTACCAAATATTTTTGAAACTTCGCCAAGGCATGCATGATGGCGAGCATTTCTTTGTCATAGACGAGATATAGTTTCTCCTTCTTTGGGAGATTACTTCTCTCACATGCAATTGGATGCCTTTACTGCATCAAAACTGATCCTATCCCTTCACTTGATGTATCACACTCAAGCACAAAGGGTTGAGTGAAGTGAGAAAGTGCTAAAACTAGGAATGTGCTCATCACTTCCTTCATGCGATCAAATGCCTTCTGAGCCTCTTCGGTCCATCTGAATGCTCCTTTCTTTGTGAGTTATGTGAGTGGAGTGACCAACTATGAAAACCCTTTCACAAACCATTTGTAATAACTCCAAATCCCAAAGAATCCACAAAGGTGTATGATATTTTTGGGTGGTGAACAATCTAATATAGCCTGTATCTTCTCCCTATACACCTTCACTCCCTGTGCACTGACCACATGTCCCAAGTATAAAATCTCTATCATGACAAATTCACACTTGGACTTTTTGGAATACAGGGATTTATCCTCCATGATACTCAAAATCTCCTCTAAGTGCCCCAAGTGTTCCTCCCATGTTCTGCCATATATCAACAGATCATAAAAAAAAAACCAACAAAAACTTTTGCAATTGTTTTCTGAATTAATGATTCATGCATGAATGAAATGCAGTTGGTGCATTGGTTAGCCCAAATGGCATGACCAAGAATGCATAGTTCCCATAATGGCATGACAAAGAACGCATAGTTCCCATAATGGCACCTAAAAGCAATCTGGTGAATAGCTTCCTCTCTGGCCCCGATTTGATGGTAACCGGATTGAAGATCAATCTTCAAAAAGTATACTTCTCCATACAACTTGTCTAGAAGCTCATTGATCCTCGATATAGGGTACCCGTTCTTGATCATCTTCTTATTCAGGGACCTTTAGTAAATACACATCCACATAGTTCTATCCTTTTTCTTAACCAAAACCACTGAAGAAGTGAAAGGATTGGAATTGGGTCTAATATGCCCCATCTCAAACAACTCCTTGATGGATTTTTCTATTTCATCTTTAAATTTCCTGGGGTGCTTTTAAGGGGTGGTTATGACAGGTTTTGCTCCCTCCTCTAATTCTATAGTGTGCTCAAAGCCTTTGTCCGGTGGTCTCATTGGAGGTATCTATTCAAAGACCTTTCCATGTCTGATCAACAAGGCCTAAATATCTGCATGATAATGCTTCTAGCCCTGTTCATCTACCTGTGTTGTGACAAGACACTCTACTACATATGCTATATCTCCTCGTCTAAAAATGGCCTCCATCCTTTTATTTGACACAACCGTAGGGGTATTATTTGGCTTGCCTCTCAGAAGAACCTGTTTACTTCATGGTGTGAATAATTTCATTGTCATCACTTTATAATTTGACATGATGTCCCCTAATGTTTGAAGCCACTGGACTCCCAAAACTATATTGGAGTCTGCCAAATCGATGACAAAAAAGTCATCGGTCAAGGTGTAGTTTCCCAATGTCACAACCAACTTGGAAATCTTCTTCATGCATGACACATTATATCCATCGGCCATTGCTACACTGAACCCCTAAAATTCATCACTAGCCATCCGTCTCCTGGATACCCAAGTTGCATCAATGAAATTATGGGTTTCCCCACCATCAATCAGAGCGATAATCCCTTGTCCTCATATTACTCCTCTGACTCTGAAGGTGTGGAATCTAGGCGTGTCTGATAAAGTGGCAATATCCACCTCCTTTTCCTCCTCCTGAAGCTTCTTCTCAGTAGAGTCCCCATACTCATTGCCATGCTCCGATGCAAAATCTTCTTCCTCATCGCTATCTGAATGCACCTCTATGTAGTGAACCTTTGTTTTTCCCATGCATATGTGGCCTAGTTCCCAAGGCTCTTTGAAACTGAAACAAAGATTATTTTTTCTCAACTCATTCCGAGTCACCTAATATAACCTCTCCTTACACATCCCTTCTTTCATTGGAGGTTTCTTATATTTTCCTTTCTATTTGATGAATGGTTTGGAAAAGGTATTTGTGTTTGGGACTGCACCCTCCATGTCTTGGGTCTTCACGATAACATCCTGTAATGTCTCTGGTTTGAAATCCCTCACCCAACCACAAAGTATTTTATATAGACCCTCAATAAATAACATCACCAATCTCGGCTCAGAGATATCTTTCACGATGACAACAATTCTATGAAACTCTGTGATGTAAGCATATGGTGTTCCCTCCTTCTTGATATGTGCCAACTCCCTAAAATGTAGCTCGAGTTCCTTCTTATCAAACCTCTCCATTAAATTATGAGTGAAGTCCAAATAGGAGGTGACAGAAGCATGCCCTAGAGTGACCAATCCATGATACCACCACTCGTGGGATTCTCCATCAAGGTGCAAAGTAGCGAATTTGATCGCTTTGACCTATGTCATAGGATTGAGCTGGAAATATGTATCTAGCTTCTGTACCCATGCTCTGGCTGTGCTCTTGCTAGACCCATCGAAGGACAAAATGTATAGCTTTCCCAACTTCTGTGTTAGATCCTTGTTTTATTTCCCCCTGTTGTGATCCCTTGGTCTATTCCTGTATTTGATTGCGCATAAGTCTTGTAGCAACATGGATGCTTGAAAATCATCACCTAGATCTTGATACACCCTCAAATAATCTTGAAAAGTTTCACCTGAAACTTGTTGTCCTTGATTCTCCATTTGTTGGTTTCCAAAGAACTAAGGCATAAGACATTTGGGGATTGTCCTGCTATTGGTCCTAGTACCCAATTGAACAAGAATCCTAGTGTGGTTAGGTGTGAGAATATCGGGATGGCCGCCCTCACCATTGTTCCCATTTTTCACATTGGAACTCTCTGCACCATTGTTACTCCCATGGTTCTGATTTGTCTGGTTAATGGAAATTAATTGTTTCAATAGTTGTGGTAATTTTTGTTGCCTAACAGATAATCCTTCTATGATTTGTATAGCTCTGTCCTCATTATTATCCTCCATAACTTCTTCTTGTCCGCCTTTGGTTGGTTCTCCCTTATTTCCAATTCTTTGTTAAATATGTCTTCTGCCCCTCACTGTCTTCAACTTTTGTAGGTGATATACCAACCGTTCCCTCTCCTCATGATAAAAAATCCCCCTCAGGTTAAGAGGATAAACTTATATGATACCACTGTAGTGTTCCAACCAATTTTTTTTTTGTGTTTTCTTGCTGTAACGCGAAAAAACATTTCCAAACTACTTACTTTCAACAGACTACTTACAATACATATAATAATAATTCTAACTCTACTATGTAAAACAATAAAGAAACCAATATAAATCCCCAAACATTTATTGCATTAAAAAATCATATAAAAAGTTGCATTTGGAATAACTCCAACAAGTAAAACAATAAATAAAGTAATTTGAAACATGATATGATGTTTAAATGTGGTGATCACAATGCTGATATACAATTCCTGTAGATGCTACTGTGTTGCATCGACCCCAAAAATGACACTTCTATCCTTTAATATATGTTGTGTGTATATGTGAATATGCAGTAGTGAAAGAGTAGGACGAGCTTGTAGATAAGAAGATACAAAAACAAGGAATAAATGGAAATATGACACCCTAGAAGTAAGATATACAACCTCCATTGATAGCAAACCATTCCACATAAGTAATGCACCCTTCCCATAGTCAAGTCGACCCCAACCAACAAGAATAAGATCCAAAGATGATGGGCGACCCCCCTAGCAATCAACTTCCGGTAGATTTCTCCCTCCACACCAAGATATTAGTTCATAAGGAGATAAAATCTAGTCAGAGATGAGCAACTCAACCTCTTAGATGAATGATGTGCCCAATCAAGAGCATTTCGACCTCTTCCTCAAGAGAAAATGCACCCAATTTATATAAATCCTCCCCCTACTACATAAAATGACCCACAAGGAATTAACACAGTTCAATATTAAGAAACTTGGTCCCTTCGACAAAGATTCGACCCCTTCATGACACAAAACCCATCGCTTCAAGGAAACTCAATTCCACAAATGAAAAAAAAAATTCGTTGTCGACGAGAAAATATTCAGCTACATTGAAGCACAATGAAGAAATATGTGTGATCTCTTCCAAAAATGACTAACTAGGGTGGATGGTCTCACCACCAAAGCCAATCCCTGAAAATTCCTCCTAGGGTTTTCGTCCTAAGAGTTCCAAAACCACATTGAGCTCTCTCAATGAGAAATTAGAAAACACCAATGCAAGAATAAGAGAGGGTACCCTCTTTTTCCCCTTTTATTCATTAGTTGACTCTTTTGTGACCTTTTTACCTTTTAATCAGTTTAAGTGACTTTTCATATTCTCAATAGTCACTTAGGCATCTTTTTTCCACTTTACTCAATGTCACCTTTATATTTAATTAATTATTTCTCCGGTGACATTAATAAAATAATTAATTCCCTTTTTATTCCTTGACTAAGGCCCACGAGAATTACTTAGGCCATTTCGTCAATTTGTCTAGATGACTCATTAGGAAAGTGACATTACAACCCACTTTGAATTCCAACATAAAAAACTCTCGGTAGTGAGTATGGTAGCCCCGGTTTTATCTTATGTCAACATTGTATTCTTCCTTTTACATTTTTTTTCTTGATCTCTGTTCCCCCAATTGCAAAGTTTTTATCCTGCTATTCTTCTAGCGATTTAGTTTTTCTCTCTTTTTATTTATTTAAGAGAGTATTTTCTTATGACCTTTCTTTCGTTTCTGGTTTTTCTCTTCAATTTTGAAGTAGGGACGACTCTTATTCAGTGGGAATGATCTTATAACTTTGATTTTTCCTTTTTAGTATTGATTATAGGCGGTACAGATTTGTACAGAAGATGATACGATGGTTGGGATTAGATGTAGGTCCGTGAGGGTTTCTTGCGACTGATTTTATTTTTATTTTTTAAACTCTGGTACAGGTAGCGGAATAATCATCTTTTCTATTCATTATCTTATATATTTATATATTATTATTTATTTATATCTAATGTTTCTATATATTTGTGTTTATAACATATTTTGCACTAGTTGTAGAGTTCTTGTTTATTGAGCTTAGTGCACCCAAAATTAGGGTTTACTTCTTGATTTATTTTAGCAACTATTTTGGGATATGGGTTTGTAGCATCATTGTTTTTTGTGACTGTAGAACTAAAGTTTAAGACCTAATTTTATAGCAACAATTTGGAGACTTTTGACTAGTGGCATTGTCTTAAGGACTATAGAGCTAGGGTTTCTAGATCTTATCATTTTCTATAGGGGATCCAAAGATTTTTTGCTAGAGGCATTACCTTAAAGGCTATAGATTTATGGTTTATTGAAAATCTCATAGGCTTTGAAGACTTTACAAAGCATTCTCCTTTGTTGAACCTAATGAGCTCAAAATGATTTTTCTACCTATTTAATGGGGCTAGTTATATTTGGGCAGATATTATATAGAATAACTCTATATGCAATATCTCTCATACAAAGAGTGGTGTATTCAAGTATTTCCCTACTTATCTTTAGGGGATTGAAGAAATTGCAAGGAGTAACTGTTTGCAACAAGGTTCTTCTTATGATATCGTTGATTGCTTATAATAATGCACAACTATTCATGCATTGTGCATATGGGTTTGTTCTATTGTGCCAAATCTTTGATCAAGGTATGGATTCATCAATTTTACATTTCAAGTTTTTTTTGGATCAAGTACATGGGCCTATATTCTAGTATATATTTTTATGATCATTGTAGTACATATATTGTATTTGATCAAGTTTGTATTCATGGTTTGTTAGGATCATTTCCACTACCTCTTTATAAGGATTCTTTTATGGATGATTCTCAAGATGGGTTCTCCTTATGATACACATATAGAGGTGCATTTTCCCTATTGGGCCTTACCTATTCCAGGATGTGATGATCTCATTATTGACGCCGCCACATTTGTAGACATTGTTTATGTTCCAAGAGTTTGTGATTCTCTAGTGGATGCTCCATTTAATTGGTGATACGAGAGCTGGTATTGGTTTAAGCTTGCTACTCTCACCATCATTCTTTTGAAATATTTGTTCTCTTCCTTCAACTCTTCCCTCTTTCCATCTTCATATTTTCTTAATAGTTTCTTTTCAACCTCTAAATTTAGGCCATAAGCTTCTTCCATAAAATGCATCTTCAACATACAAATTTCTCTCTGACTTGACATTCTTAAACCACTCACACATATGTATATCTTTTGTCCATTATCTTTCACAAAACCAACTCTAATATCTCACCCATTAAATATAATGACATATTGTTCTATAGATTTTCCCATTTGTATTAAAGTTTCAAATTTTCCTATGAATAGTATAGAAATAATTTGAAGAAATAAACTTATTTTGCTATTTAGCCACCATTTTCTCCCAACTTTTGATTTGATTCCATCCTTTTTTTTTTTTCTAGTTGTAGATTATTCCAATAGTACTATGTACATTCTCCAAATACCATGAAATGTCATGTATACATGATTCACTCTCTTAGAATCTTTGACTCGATTGTAGTTAAAATATATTTGCATCCTCCCAATCTAGCCTATCACCTTGTTTTGGGTTTGAACTCCTAGAAAACATGCCTTTCCTCTCTAGCTTACCATAGCTTTGGTGACATTCTCATTCGGTTTTGGCTTATATTTAGGAAACCCATGTCCCTAATCCTCATCAATATCATCATTTCTTTGTTGGGCCATTTTGACCATCATTAACCCGATTGTGCATTCAGGTCATTGGAGGGGCCAATAGTGAAGTCAATAGTTGACTTCACTATTGGCCTCTCCAATGACCCAAACACACAATCATGTTATGTTCAAGGGGTCATCTCTAAGGATTCCATTTGGTTTAATGCTCTATGTATCATCCCCACAACAATATCCCCATCTTCATTACACGCTCTACCTCTACATAACCAACATACATGCTTCCATTATGTGCCATTTTATCTTCTTAGCAACACATTTATTATAGATTTTTCAACACGTATTTGCAATCCTCTTGCAAACTCTCTCTAGCATTGCAACAACTACCTAGTGTTCATGGTCAAAATTATTTCTTCACTCTCACAACATCTATCCGGTCTATACCTCTTGAGTTGTGCCTCAACTCTTTTAAAATAACTCCATCCAATGTTTTCATCCTTGTTGGAGCCATCTACACCGATCCTCTTTTACACAAATTTTCCCAACATCTTCACTCCCATTGAAATATTATGTACTTATCCTTCTTCACACAACCACTCTTATTCAATCATAAATTCTCCCCACTTTGATACCACTTGATTTAAAACCTTACAATCATGTAGTTAACAACAATACATTAAAAAACACACAACAAATCTTTTAATTTCTATTGAACCCATAATTCCCACACACAAACAAACAATCATTTATACCTATTACTCATATAAGACAACAAACGGTATACCTATTACTCATATAAGACCACACAGGGATGGTTATTTAAAGGAATTTTTTTTTATTAGCTAGATGAAAACAAAGACATTTATTATTACATAATCGTGGAATTGGAATATTTGACCCAACAAATTGCACAATTCTCAACTTCAATCTCTACCCACATTCGTCCAATCCCACTTAAGATGAGCATCTTGCCTTTAATGCGAAGTTGCATGTCTAATTCACCAATCTGGTGTGCCTTCTCAAGGTTGGCATCAATAGTAAATTGAGAGTAATAAGAGTACAAATTAAGATAGGGATATGAGTAGTAAGATTCTAGTACAAATTCAGATATGGATATGATTTGATGTGGAAAAAGATGTATAAATTTATATAAATAAAATATGGAAGTAAACATCTCATAAATATATATATTTTTAAATTTTAATATATATAAAATAAAATATTTAAAAATATACATAAATTGTTCAAATTTTAAAGTAACATATATTTTTCAGTGTAAACAATTTGAAAAATATTTTAAATTTGAAACATAATATATTACCTAACAACTCGACACCCACAAATTCCCATTTCCTTAGTGTAAAAAAAAATAGAGTTTAAAACTTAAATGTTTAACACAAAAGTATAATTAAAACAATATCATATCATCTAGCAGCATATCATGGCCTCACTACATGTATTTGTTAAGTTTGATTAGGTAAAGTGAGACTTCAAAGAAAATCCCAAGTAAGAAGCACTTATTAATCAAAGTTCATTCAAAATTTTAAAGAAATAATAGCCTCAATTTTTTTTAAATGATTACTATATTTGTTCTTGCTTATGCCATTTGAGTTTATATTTATTTATATGAAAGAGGACATGGAATAAAGATTCACTAATGTGGCTATTGTTTCGTGATGGTAAAATTAGTAATAGTATGAGACACCACTAGTTATGTTGCTATTTTAGTTCCACTATTTGGCACATATGAGCTAAAAAAAATTAACAAAAAAAGAAATACGAGCACATATCCATCTTAATTCTACACCAATGCAAATATTGAGGAAATGTTTGCACCTCAAAAGGATTTGATCCCTTTGGGTGCTTGATTGATCTCGAGTTATATATATATATATATATATATATATATATATATATATATATATATATATAT
>JZKD02S1205836.1:0-12527 GCA_000966675.3 Picea glauca | reverse complement strand
ATTTTGACTCACTTCCCGCTCCTTTATAAATTCTAGACGTTCCTTATGTGTTCCACTTACCAGTCGAGGATATGCATTGACTCGTCTCGTGAGCCCAACTCAATCAAATTATTTTATTTGGTCCTTTGTCAAGTCACCCCCGCATAAGGTAGATATTCTATCGCACCATAGGAACTCCTAAAAACTCCATATAGGGTCTGCGCGGTAGTCGAAGCACCAGGATTGAGCCACAAAATGCTTGGGACTCATTCTCGTTTGTAGCAGGTATTCCCAAGGCTTCAAATGGAGATTCCTACCTTCACGTGAAAATGATAGTATCGCCTCGTGCAGAGGCCGAAGTGGAAGAAGTTACGTCGGAAGGTCATATGTTGGAAGCCATGCTTCCTCAACAGAAGATACCATGGATGAGAGGAAGGCCCAAAAAAAATAAGGAATTCTGGGGGGGAAACCAAATCTCGATTGACTCGTGCGCACGATCAGTCGTCGAGGAGCTCCTAATGCGCGTTATCCGGCTAGATCCTGTCGGAACCATAAGTTGAGGAAGCAAGAGTTGAACGAGAAATATAGAAGCTTCAGGTTCTAATGTTCGAGGACCTAATCTGCAGCTAGAGTAGGCACAACTCACCATAGCTTAACTTTACCAGGAGAATAGAGAATTACGTCGGCAATTCGCGGCAAATAACCTTGAGGTGTCAGTGCCACAAGGTCATGAAGGGAATGCAACCTGACTCAAGCGGAAAATTTGGGAATCACAAGATAGGATCGTGCAGTTGCAGGAAGCGCAAAGGGTATCGGAACAACAAAAGATGGCAACACCTTTAGGAGCACAAGGCAACCGGGGAGAAAGTTTGCATGCAGAAGAGACATGATGGGAGGACTTTGTTTCGTATTCTCAGATGTGATGCAGAATTTTGATAGTCTTCCCTTTTTTCTTGTGAAAAAATTCATATCCTCAATGTAACTGGGTTGGTTGGCCAAAAGATGTAGACAGTATCTATTGTATGTAACCTAAGCCCGATGGGAGTCTAATATAAAAAGTCTCAAGATTTTGATGAAAGGATTCTGGTAATAGTAGTTGAAAGCATCATTTTTTCTCTTTGCGTATGAATCTACTATTTTCTTTGTCTAAATTTCTTGTAAGTTAATCCCGATTTTGTACTTAGTGTTCCTCCAATTTGCTTTGTTTTTTCATTGATATCTTTCTACAAAAAAACCCCGACGACGATTGATTTCATCGTACGGTACCAACGTGGCACCACTAACTCGTGATACAAGGTACTAAAGACCGGGAACTTAGCTTACGAGTAATGGTCGGACTCGGGGATTTGTTCAATTCGAGCTCTCTAAGATAAACATGGGACTGTTGATGTCGAAAAGGTATCGGAGGTCGGATTTCGGCAATAAACCTATCGCATGTCTTCCTTGTGAGTTAACGTCCTTGAAAAACCCCTGATACCGAAAATGTTTCAGAAGTCAGTGATCGGCGATATATTTCCTTTATTCGTGCAACGCCTACTCTTTTTTCTCCTTACCGACTCTGAAGAGAATCGATTATTGGCGATATCCTTGTGTGATTCGTGTCGTGAAAGAGAATCTTCCATTTGTCGACGCCGACAAAGATCGACACTCGGTGACCTTGGTTCTCTCGAGTGATTTCTTTCACGCTCAATCCTTCCCGATGTCGAATTCCTTAAGAACGTCGGGGAAAGTTTTGACTCTCAAATCTCTAATTTAGATGTTAGTCTTTTAAGTTATTGGTTTTCACATGCTCGAGCAAACTTTGAAAGACTTAAATGGAAAACAAAATGATAAGCAGAGGCAACATTTTTTCATACTAAGGTCGAATTAGACAGTGCAACATATCAAGAGGTACTTAAAAAGTAAAATTTGACATGGGCTTTTTAGGGTGTGTTGATTGCTCAACAAGCCCCTAAGGGGGGAATAACAATGCATCACTTACATCGACCCAGCAAGCCACTGCTGGAAAAAGAAGAACAATTTGAAACCACCTTTGTTTACATGTTCACCCATGAATGTCGTTAAAGTTAAATTGGTTCAATTTGGCTTACTTTCACAATTGTGTGCAATTTCCTGCTAGAGTGGAGTTGTTGTGAAAATTTGGCCATTTATAGGCCTTGTTAATAAAAGGATTCCAAAAAAAGAGGGGGTCCAAAATTCCAGGGAGAAATTCCAAGCCATACCAGAGAAAGTATATTATAACGAAACAAGAAACTTGCTAATCACAATTATCGGAGTGGGTGATATTTTAGTGATCTCATTGGGGTCGATCCGCTAAACCAAGTTAGAGTGTGTATAAAAGGAAGGTAGACACGTTATATTGGATGGGATATTGGGAGAGGATGGATGCCCCTTTGTGGCCTGCTCTATTCTTTGTACCAGTTGCAGGGAGAATTGTCGTAATGAAGCGTCTCCTTTTCCCCCACAGATCTCCATTATTTGAATGCATGTTTCCTTCTACTAGTTAATTTATGCCTTGTGATTGACAACACATGTATCTCATTCGCGGATCTCTACGTTATTTTTCTAGAAGTTGGTATCAAGGACGAGGGGATTTTATCTTGGGAGAGCAGAGAGCCGAAAACTTCACTGGTTCACATCCTTTGTAAAGGTGTATATGTTGGTTGTAATTCCTACATAGCCATTCATAACCCATGAAGAGTTTATTTTGTGGTCTAGTTGTGAGGGCTTGTGGTGTGGGTATAGTTGGATATTCCTTGTGTAATACCCCAAGGCCGATCCCCTTCTGAATTGTACTTTTTATTATAGGCTGGTGAGCCAAGTGATTATAAGTTGAGGAACTTATGTATTTATTAGGCTAGTGAGCCAGATGCCAAGGCCAGGAGCCTGATATTTTGTTTGTATATGTAATTATGCAGATAATTAATAAAAATATAAACACTATTGCATGTAGACTAACCACGAAGAAGATTTATGGGGGACTAAGCTCCACTAGGTAGGGTAAGGAAGGGGGGGTCTAAGTATTTGGGCCCAGGGGCTAAGTTAGGGGGCTTACCTCTAGAGGAATAATATTTTAATATTATTTTTTGAAAACTAAGGTAGACATAATATGTTTTGTTATCCTAAGTTCTTGGTGGTCGGGGACGTAGGCTAAATGGAGCACATGCAGCTCCAAGAAGACAAGTGTCGACCTGGGCTCATGCAGTTAAAAGCAAAAGCATCATCTTTTTTGTGGGTTCGCTTTCCATTCTTGAACCACTATCTAACCGTGAACGGGGAGCATCCATCACGGATCTCTGGAACCAGTCACCCGTGAGTCAAATCGTGTTGGTAGTTCGCTGGTCATTCGGCCATCCTCCATGTGAGTTTGTGAGTCCATTCTCCCATCCTCCGTCTGAACCGAGACCTCCGTCATCTACCCTCCGCATAACCTCGCACATATGAGAAACTATTCGGGCAAGGAAAGGTCGACTTGTGAGTCATGTGAACCCAGGTTTATCCACACTACAAATATGAGTTTGTGCCTTAATTGTTTGGGGTTGCTACCTTGTTTTTGCCTAAGCTGTGTTTTGTCTTAGCGTTAGGATGTTGCCATTTTCGGTGTCCATAACCGTTTCTTGTTGTTGTTGTCACCTGTATGCTAGCCAAATGTTGATGCAGTATTTCTTAGGAGTTGAATTGAAGAAGCAGGTTGTCAGTCCTGTGAGCAGCTCTCCCAGGTGAGAGAGTCTACTGGGAAGTGATTTCTTCTAGAAGGGAGTCACGTAGTAGCTACAGTACTCTGAGACTTCTGGTCTAGCCTGTTTCTAAAGCCCAAGGTAAGGAAGGTGTATTGGTCGATGGACTTGTAGTAGTGAAGGTGTACTCTTCTAGGGTGGACCAGGCATGTGGAAATGAGGGTCTGTGAGTTGTGGGAGTAAGTGGCTCCTGGGATAAAAGATCCTTTCTGTTGATTTTTGCAACTTCCTTGTTGTCCTTGCCAAGCCTAGAATTCCCTTGCCCAGTGGAGTTTAGTCCCAGATCGGGGGTGACCTACTACTGAGAGTGATGAGCAACGTGGTCTAAGGTTGGGAGGTTCGTGGAAGGTCTTCACGCAGTTGGTGGATTTACTCCAGATAAAAGATAAGTATCATTGTTGTGTTTAATTATGTATTTTATGCATGTTTTTTTATGCTTGTATGTTTTCATGTATTATGTTGCATGTATGAATTGTTGTTAATTCTATTTAAGTCTATATGATGGAAGTAACTCTATGTTAAATGTGTTAAATTCATTATTATGCATATATATTATATAATCTTTAAATTTCGCGTGGTAGCATTACCCGGTCTCTAGAGGGTCGGGGATGTTACAATATGGTATCAAATCATGGTTACAACACTGAGACTAGATGGGCCATGTTAGTGGTTAACGAGACAAATATTTCAGAGTGAATTTTTGTTGAAAGGGACAAAATTTGAGGTTATGAGTGTCCCAGGGTGCAAGGAGTGCGTTGGCAGAGTATTTGACTCAAAAAGATCAGGAGAAATAGATTGATTTTTATCATGAAGGGATGCGAAGATCTGTTGCAAGGAGTGCACAGATACAAAAGTCGATTAAGTGTCACAGCAACCCTCTAAGGAGAAAGGGGTTCGAGAAACGAAGCTCAGGAGGAGGAGCAACAACAGTCGTCAGATCTGTTGTTGGAAGGAGTCTGGACCATTAGATCTGTCTCCAGGGAAGCAAAGGAAAGTCACTTCGGAGGATTTCAAGTGTGGAGTGTGACAAACTCCCGAAGTCCCGAAGGCCAAAGTAGATCTCAACTGTCCGTTTTGAAGGACACGCGTCAAGAGATTGCGTACTTCAGGTGGAAGTACTTCGTGAGGAGACAAGTGCTATGAGTTTGAAACTCTCGATGCTCAAAGTGTCGAAGTCACTCATAGTCATTGATCGTAAAGGAGGACACGCATCGATGGATTGTGAACTCCAGGGGAAAGCGCTCCGGGCAAAAGCGAACGTAGAGGAGTTGAAACTCCTGAAAGTACGAAGCTCTAAAGCCTGAAGATCTGAAGTGGTGAGTCATGAGAACATCACCTGGAGGTGACATGGACACATAGTATGTGTGCCACATGTTAGTGGGTTTCGAACCCGTGGAATATTGAAATGGCATTTGGAACATGGCGCGTGTCACCCATCTGAATGGGCCATGTGTCATTCGCTAGTATTCCGCCATGTGGCATCCTATATGAGCAGGGTTAGTGGGGACGAGGTTAGGTAACATATTTAAAAGCAGGAGGACCCATAGTGGCATTGATCATGATACACCAAGATCAACGATGAGAAGGCATTGTGGGGACCCAAGTTGCACGGAAGGTAATTATCCAAGGCAGTCTCGCAATCCAAACTGCGGTTTCACCAAAGGGTTACGTGTCAGCGTCAGAAGAATTGCAGGATGAAAGGTGGGTTACTCCAAACAACCATTGCATGCCCCCACAATTGGAAAATGTTAAGTGATGTGACGNCAAATATTTCAGAGTGAGTTTTTGTTGAAAGGGACAAAATTTGAGGTTCTGAGTGTCCGAGGGTGCAAGGAGTGCATTGGCAGAGTCTTTGACTCAAAAAGCTCAGGAGAAATAGATTGATTTTTCTCGTGAAGGGATGGGAAGATCTGTTGCAAGGAGTGCACAGATACAAAAGTCGATTAAGTGTCGTAGCAACCTTCTAAGGAGAAAGGGGTTCGAGAAACGAAGCTCAGGAGGAGGAGCAACAACAGTCGTTAGATCTGTTGTTGGAAGGAGTCTGGCCCGTTAGATCCGTGTCCAGGGAAGCAAAGGAAAGTCACTTCGGAGGATTTCAAGTGTGGAGTGTGACAAACTCCCGAAGTCCCGAAGGCCAAAGTAGATCGCAACTGTCCATTTTGAAGGACACGCGTCAAGAGATTACGTACTTTGGGTGGAAGTACTTCATGAGGAGACAAGTGCTATGAGTTTGAAACTCTCAATGCCCAAAGTGTCGAAGTCACTCATAGTCATTGATTGTAAAGGAGGACACGCATCGGTGGATTGTGAACTCCAGGGGAAAGTGCTCCGGGCAAAAGCGAACGTAGAGGAGTTGAAACTCATGAAAGTATGAAGCTCTGAAGCCTGAAGATCCGAAGTGGTGAGTCATGAGGACATCACCTAGAGGTGACATGGACACATAGTATGTGTGCCACGTGTCAGTGGATTTTGAACCCGTGGAATATTGAAATGGCATTTGGAACGTGGCGCGTGTCACCCATCTGAATGGGCCATGTGTCATTCACTAGTATTCTGCCATGTGGAATCCTATATGAGCAGGGTTAGTGGGGCCGAGGTTAGGTAACATAGTTAAAAGTAGGAGGACCCACAGTGGAATTGATCATGATACACCAAGATCAACGATGAGAAGGAATTGTGGGGACCCAAGTTGCACGGAAGGTAATTATCCAAGTCGGTCTCGCAATCCAAACCGCGGTTTCACCAAAGGGTTACGTGTCAGCGTCAGAAGAATTGCAGGATGAAAGGTGGGTTACTCCAAACAACCATTGCATGCCCCCACAATTGGAAAATGTTAAGTGATGTGACGCAATGACATCACCAAAGGTGATTGGGAATGTTCATATATTAAAAGTTCAGATGTGCGGATGTGAGATCCTCCAAAGCTCCGAAGTCCCGAAGTCCCAAAACTCATACACCTGAGGTTCCATAGTGAGTGTCAGTCGTTGGATGTTGGGTAGACGTGGACTGTTGATCCACTCTACTTCGCGAGTTCGATAACTCGAAACTCCGAGAGATTGTTGTGTTGTGCTTTGAAAATTTCTAAAGCCGAAAGCCTGAGTAAGCACCTTTTTACTTAGCACTTGGTCAAGGCCCGTGATCACATGGGTTGGGGACTGAGAGGAAGGGGCTAGTGCCCGAAAATTATTACAGAGCAGAGAAAATCTCAGAAAAAAAAAAATGAAATTTGAATGTTTTTCAATTGGTTTATGAATGTTATGGGAATTGTTAAGGACTAATGGCCTGAAAAATTCTGGTTGACTGCACATTGTGTTTGTAGATTTCAATGAGTGTCAGGACCACAGTGGATTGCCACTAAGTGCATAGAAATGGAGGATGCATAGAATGCTTCCGGTTTAGAGTATGAAGTAAAAGGAATGGGTGTCCATTTAGGAGTGGAAGAATCGAACTCCAATGGGCATGGAGGAGAGATGGACAAGCAAGATCATATGATGAAAATCATTGAACGATTGCAGAAAGATGCCCAGGCTCACCAAGATGATAGCATAAAGCTCATGAAATCCAGGGATCAACAAGGAAAATTCAACTTGAATTTGATGTAGAGTCTAGAAAGAATTGAAAAGAAGTTGGATAAGGAGAGTGACTCAAGAGAAACAGGTAGTCGCAAGAACCCTGAGATGAAAAGAAGATCAAGAAGCATTAGCAGGAATCATCATCACTCCCCAAAACATTCCAATAAGGAGGCACACAGTAGTTCAAGCCCATCTCCTACCAGAAAACATAGGAGATCTGGAGTGGATGAGTTGAAGGATGAAATGAACAAGATTAAGCCTCCTACTTTTGACAGAGAACACAAGAAAGATGAAGATGTCGAGACTTGGCTGCTAGGCATGAAGAAATATTTCCAACTGTAGAACTATTCTTCTCATGCAGAGGGAAGAGTTTCCATTTACCAACTTAAAGGAAAGGCATCCATATGGTGGGAGCAACTTTTCCAAGTACAACACATCAGAGAGAAGAATGTTACTTGGAGGGAGTTCAAGAAACATTTTGAAAAGAAGTACTTAACTAAGAGATACTACGACAGAAAGAAGAAAGAGTTATTTGAACTCAAGCTGGGAAGCATAACCATTGATGAATGTGAACGAAGGTTTTTGGAATTGTTGAAGTATGTTCCTTTCATCAAGGATGAGACTGTCAAAATTCAAAGGTATCTGAATGGACTACCACCTTCCATCAGTGACAAGATCTAGTATGATGACCCAAAGACTATGGAAGAAACTATAAGGAGAGAAAAATGCTTATATGATCAGCAAAAAGAAAATCCTGCTTTCCAAAAATCTTGGGAAGAAAAGAAGAAGTTTAAGAGGGAGCAGAGGAAAAAGGGAATCAAACCACCATTTTTCAGGAATAGCCCTCAAGGATAGTCATGTTTTAGAGAGCCCAGGAAGGCTGAAGTGGGTGGACAAATGCCAAGACATACACCTATGGAATGTTGGGGTTGTAAAAGAAATCATAGGTACATAGATTTCCCCCACAGAAATGACAAAGTGAGAGTTGTCCACAATGTTCAACAGGCAAAAAAAGTGGAGGACATGGGCAGTAGAGTACCAAGGATCTATGCATCCCTAGACAACAAGCAAGCAGAATATCAGTTGCACATGATTGAAGTGGAAGGTATGATCAACAACCATGTCTTTACTATTTTAATTGATTCAAGAGCTAGCCATAGTTATGTATATCCTAGAGTGGTGGAAAGTTTCTTGGTTAGTGCAGCTGGCTACAGGAACCAAGAGAAAGGTTACGAAATTGGTTAAGTCATGTCCAGTGGACATGAACAGACTGAGCACGAGAGATGAATTGAACATTTTACCTTTAGGTTCCTATGACTGTCTAATTGGGATGGATTGGTTGGACCAGCACCACACCATATTAGACTATCCTAACAAGGCATTCACTTGCCTGTATGAGGAAGAGAATTGGAGAACAACCCAAAGAATTCCCAAGGAAGTTACTGTTAGAGAAATCTTATAAATGCAGTGGAAGGAGTGCTACAGGAAAGGTTGTGAATTATTTGCAGCCTACTTGGAGGAAGCACCCGAGGATAAGGTGTCAAATATCAAATACCATGCAGTATTAAAATATTTTGAGGATGTATTTCAGGAGGTACCAGAACTACCCCCGAAAAGAAATATTGACTTTTCTGTAAACTCGTTGCCTAAAGAAACTCCAGTATCAAAATCTCCTTACAGAATGAGTACACCAGAGCTGAAAGAACTGCAATTGTAGCTTGAAGAGCTTCTGAAGAAGGGGTATATACGCCCAAGTGTTCCACCTTGGGGAGCCCCGGTCTTATTCGTGAAGAAGAAGGATGGGACATTGAGATTGTGCATCGATTTCAGACAGTTGAACAAAGTGACTGTTAAGAACAAGTATCCTCTGCCAAGGATTGATGATCACTTTGACCAGTTGAAGGATGCTAAGATACTTTCAAAAATAGATCTCAAGTCAGGATATCACCAAGTAATAATAAAGGATGAAGACATCAACAAGACCGCCTTCAGAACAAGGTATGGTCATTATGAATTCACAGTGGTGCCATTTGGGTTGTCAAAATCACCCGTTGTTTTCATGTGTTTAATGAATAGGGTATTCAGGAAATATCTAGACAAGTTTGTCATAGTCTTTTTGGATGACATCCGGGTGTATTCCAAGTTAGAGGAAGAGCATGAACAACATTTGAGGATGGTGTTGCAGGTGCTAAGAGAGCACCAGTTGTATGCCAAATTGAGAAAGTGCTCATTTTATCAAAAGAAGATCCACTACTTGGGGAATATCATTTTAGAGGATGGGATAGTCATGGATCCTGAGAAGATTGAGGCCATCAGAGAATGGGAAACACCTAATAATGTGGCAGAAGTCAGATCCTTTATGGGTCTAGCTAGCTATTACTGAAGGTTCATTGCAGGGTTCTCAAGGATAGCTCACCCTATCACCTCCTTGAAAAGGAAGGAAAAGAAGTTTCAGTGGATGGAAAAATGTGAGAAAAGCTTCCAGTGATTGAAGCAGTTATTAACCAGTGCTCCAATCCTAAGGATTTCGTATTCGAATGAAGACTTTGTAGTGTGTACAGATGCATGCAAAGAATGACTGTGAGGATTCCTCAGTCATAATGGATTCATAATTTGTTATGAATCCATAAAGTTGAAAGAGCATGAAAGGAACTATGCAACTCATGATTTGGATTTGGCAGCCATAGTACACGCTCTAAAGAAATGGAGGTATTACCTCATGGGAAGGAGGTTCGAACTGAGGACAGACCATAACGGTTTGAAGTGTTTGTTTGATCAGCCAACCTTGAATTCTAGGCGAAGTAGGTGCTTAGAATTCTTTTTTGATTATGAATTTGATATCAAGCATATCAAAGGAAAGGAGAACAAAGTGGTTGATGCACTCAGCAGGAGAGTGCATGAACTACATGCTAGAACCATTAGCATGTACCAAACTAACATTAAGGGCAGAATTTTGGAAGCTGCAAATGCATATTTGCAATACATGAAGTTGGTAGCAAAGCTACAACATGGTAAGATGCTACAAAAAGTGGAAAATTATAAATTATAGGCTGATAGAATACTTATGTACAAGAAAAGAATTTATGTACCTAATGTCTAGGACTTGAAACTTATGATTTTGAATGAAAGTCATAATGTGCCTTATGTTGGGCACCCTGGATATCAAAAAATTGCGGCAGTAGTCAAAAGCCATTACTTTTGGCCAGGTATGAAGAAAAAAATTGCAGAATACATCACCAGATGTATGGAATGCCAGAAGGTCAAAGTTGATCATAGGCACCCAGTCGGGTTGCTACAGCCTTTACCCATTCCTGAGTGGAAGTGGGAGGTAGTGACAATGGATTTCATCACAGGATTGCCCAGGACCGGAAAGAAGCATGATTCAATTATGGTGATGGTGGACAAGCTTACGAAAGCTACCCATTTTTTTCCATTAAAGACTACTCATAAGGCAGCTAATGTTGTCGATATCTTTATGAGGGAAATAGCACAATTGCACGGTGTTCCCGAGACAATTGTGTTTGACAGAGACCCAAAATTCACCTCAAACTTCTGGAAAGGGTTATTCAAGGAGTTCGGAATGAATATGAACATCAACACTGCTTATCATCCTGAATATGATGGGTAGACAGAGAGGGTAAACCAAGTGATAGAAGACTTTCTAAGGATGTATGTGATGGACAAATCGTCTAAATGGGAAGACTACCTACACTTGGTAGAATTCACCTACAACAATGGGTATCAAGCATCACTGAAGATGAGCCCATTTGAAGCACTTTACGGAAGAAAGTGCAACACTCCAGTAAGATGGGATAACCCAGCTGATAGAGAAGTGGTTGAGCCAGAGTTGCTCAAGGAAATGGAAGAGCAAATGCTAAAAATTAAACAAAATTTGAAGGTTTCCCAAGATAGGCAGAAAATTTATGTTGATAAGAACATAACCCACAGAGAGTTTAAAGTGGGTGATCACGTTTTCTTGAAAGTGAAAACCAACAGAAGTTCCTTGAAGCTAGGAAACTGTTCGAAGTTGGCAGCCAAATTTTGTGGGCCATTTGAAATCCTAGAAAGGATTGGACTAGTTGCATATATGCTTGCATTGCTTGCATCCATGACTATACATAATGTGTTTCATATTTCATTGCTTAAGAAATATATACTTGATGGTAATCATGTAATCGATTGGAATGTGATTCAGGTGGAGCAAGAAGGCGTCTTCCAGGTGCATCTGGTGCGTATACTGGACCGGAAAAGAAAGCAGCTTCAAAATCGAGCCATAGAAATTGTAAAATTCTAGTGGACCTGGTATGGTCCTGAGGATGCAACATAGGAACATGAAGATGCTATGCAGGCAGAGTACCCGCATATTTTTGAATATTTTGGAAATCTTGCTGGTAATTTATAAATAAGTTTCACTAAGGACAGTGCAAAAATAAGGGGAGGGGATTGTAATACCCCAAGGCCAAGCCCCTTTTGAATTGTAATTTTTATTATAGGCTGGGGAGCCAAGTGATTATAAGTTGAGGAACTTATGTATTTATTAGGTTGGTGAGCCATATGCCAAGGACATGAGCCTGATATTTTGTTTGTATATGTAATTATGCAGATCATTAATAAAAATATAAACATTGTTGCGTGTAGACCGACCACGAAGAAGAGTTATGGGGGACTAAGCTCCACTAGGTAGGGTAAGGAAGGGGGGGGTTAAGTATTTGGGCCTAGAGGCTAAGCTAGGGGGCTTACCTCTAGAGGAAAAATATTTTAATATTATTTCCTGAAAACTAAGGTGGACATAATATGTTTTGTTATCCTAAGTTCATAGTGGTCGGGGACATAGGCTAAATGGAGTGCATGAAGCTCCAAGAAGACAAGTGTCGACCTAGGCTCATGTAGTTAAAAGAGGAAGTGCCAGCTGTGTTGTGGGTTCGCTTGCCATTCTTGACCCACTATCTAACCGTGAACCGGGAATATACATCATGGATCTCTGGAACCAGTAACCCGTTAGTCAAACCGTGATGGTAGTTCGCTGGTCATTCGGCTATCCTCCGTGTGAGTTCATTCTCCCATCCTCCGTTTGAACCGAGACCTCCGTCGTCTGCCCTCTGCATAACCTCGCACATCTAAGAAACCAGTCGGGGAGGGAAAGGCCAACCTGTGAATCCTGTGAACCCAAGTTTATCCACACTACAAATCTAAGTTTGTGCCTTAACCGTTTGGGGTTGTTTCCTTATGTTCACCTGAG
>JZKD02S1205825.1:0-12527 GCA_000966675.3 Picea glauca | reverse complement strand
GATCCAACCATGCTTAGTATGCTCTTCAAGATATGCTTGTTTAAAAGCCTTCTTTTGAGTTGAAAATGTAGAGGGGTGCAATGGTACATGATATATAGGTCACTTGTTGTCTCAGTCTTGATTGCAAAAATATTGAACATTAAATCAATGATATTAGTAAACGTAATGGATTTAGTGTGTTCTAGAAATATGCAAACATTATTAAAAGAATTTATTTTTTTTGCGATACACATGCAACCAACCACTTTAAAAAACAAATATCAAATTAAGCAAGAAATTTACATTAATTCCATTGAAAATCCAAAAATCCAATCAGGCAATGATATTTTTCTTATACCCAAGGGGACATCTAAAGGTAGTCCAAATGCAATCCACCTTTAACAAGTGGATTATGGTCTATAAAAGTTATGTTTTATTAACAACTCATCTCAATGAGACATACTATATATTGTATGCACACAACAAATAGTGATGCCTTCCTTTTCATAAATAATCCTTTGTCAATGGAGTGTTCCTCAAACGAACAATTTGTGCTATACAATGATCACCTACAAATATTTATATGAACCTTACAATGTTGCATTCATTATGTGGATGACCATCTATATGTAGTAGGTTCTTCATGTCAACATTTCTAGATTCATAATTGTTCATGCATATATTATACATGGAAATGCTATGTTTGTATTTGAAAATATTCAAGCAATTAGATTGATTATGAAGAATAATATAAAATAGCATAAATGCTAGCAATTGTTTGGGAGAAAGAAACACATGTGAAAGGATAAACAACGAAAGATCTCTGACATATATTTTAGACTTGACAACCATGTAATTATTACAACAAAATGAGAATTGAGTACCAACATTGGGCATAGGTAGGGAAGATGGCCAAGCTCCACACAAAACATGATTGAAAATTATTTTGTATTTACTTTTCATTTGGATAGGAAGAGAGAAGTCATCTCTTCCCTTTAACAAATGAACCAACCTTGGTGTTTATTTTGACATTGTTGCTTCCAATTTGTACAACTTTTTGACCTCCTAGTAGAGATGTTTTGGGTATTATTGATATCATACTTTTACTTACTAGAACTCTCAGTTGAATTGATAGAAGGAAATAGGTTGATCAATTTTGAATGAAGTGTTATTGATCTAGCTTCCAAATTTTCAAAAAATGAGCATATGGAAGTGTTCCTGCGTTTATTTTCTATATTATCTATATGATCCTTAATAATAGTGGGAGGTTTCATACCATCAACTTAGGGTAGTCAGTGATTAACATAATGGAACAATATGAATTTTTTAGGGTTCACCTTCAACCCTTACACTTTGGACAACCACCTACTATTGGGGTGTTATAAAGAGATCCATCTCATGTTGAAGTACCACTAGCCTAGGATGGCTCTTGGAAGATGGCATGTTACAATGGTCAAGGTAAAGTAGCCCTCCATTTTCATATGCTATCTACCTACGGTAGCTTGCTTCAGATAAGACCTTGTAGCATTTTTGTATAGGTTAGATAGTGGAATAACCCACATTTCCCAAATTGATCATGAATCAAGATATTTCAAAAGTTAATACACAATTATTCAAATGCATATATGTGCAGATGTAGAACTATTCAATTAGATAATCGAAACATAAATCAAATATGAACTTACTATAGAGGTTAAAGGAGAAGTTGGTGGACTTGGAATGAAATAAAATGATGGATTTGAGGAGTTGACCATTTGATACTACAAATCCCTCATGCATTTGAGTCAAAATAACAATTGATACATATCTACATTCTTAAAATAAAGCGTGGGAATCATGTGACATTTTAACTTCAAATGGACTTTAGAAGGCCTTTTAAAATTAATTGGTGCCCCTAGCTATATTAGACACATTATTGTTGCCTTTGTGTACAATATATATCAATGTACTTAATTTGTTTTTTGCATCGAGAAAAAAACCACACCAAAACCTCCACAACGTATTGTTTGTGAAGGTTTACACTTCTACTTTTGATCCAGATTATTTCTGGAACGAAATGAAAGAAGATATATTACAATGAAATTCACATAAAAATTGCTAGAAACAGAGAAATACAACAATACATGATTTATGTTAATGAAAGAAATGTACAGAGACTATAAAAATACAGAGACTATAAAAATACAGATTGCAAGACTCGCTAGAATGGTGGTAGCTTTATCTCTGAGAAGAGATGTGAAGGCTACGCTCATTCACAAGAATATGATTACAATGAGGCTCTAAAGGTATTTTTATGATAAACACGAATGCCAAAACCCTAGAAATCCAAAAATCTAACCCTATGAGATGAAGCGCCAAAAGTCATGTGGGCCTCGTTGGGGTAAGTTAGTACATTAACTTCCTGAGGTCATAACTTTTGCATACGATATTTGTTTTAGGCGTGTGATAGACCGTTGGAAAGGTATTTTTGATAAATACACATTATACCATCAAAATCTGACTCTGACTATAGTTTGATTGTGGAAAACCAAAAAATCATTGTTTAGGGCCCCAAAACAACCTTGGAAGTACAGAAAGATGTAATGACATGAAAAATTCCAAAATAAGTCAGATGGATTAGGTGGGCAGCCACCAATATCCACTTGGATGTTGTGTAGGGATTCAGGATAGACCCGTAAGTGCAAAACCCACAATTATAAAGAATTGTCCCCATTACAGACAAACATGTTGAACTGAAAAATGTCAAGATGAGCCATTTGGAATTTGGAACAGGTGGGTGGCCATCAATATCCACCTGGATCAATCCTCCTCCCTTAGGAAGAAATGGTCTCCATCACGTTGAGCGCCCAGGGAAGAGGGGAAAGCATTTTCTAAATATGAATCTTGGTGAGTTGCGTTCCTTGTTGGAGAAGTTGTGCTTCTTGGTCTATGGAAGGTTGTCACAAACCTGTTGCTAGCGAGGTTGAACTTTTTCCACCAACTTTTTGTCTCTGGGATTGACGGGGCATTGTGTAGAAATCATTTTAGGTGAAGGAACAATATCTTCTTTCGTTTCTGCAATCTAGTTATGTTGGATAAAAGGTGTTGAGGCTACAGTGGTTGTAGTGGCCTTATGTACATCCTTTGAATGGACTGTGAAGAGGATGAATTTTTTAGTATGAGATATTACCTTGCGACACTGTTTTGGTGGAACAGTAGTCAAAACTACCTCTGGTATTCTATAGAGATGACCCCTTGGAGTAATAATGACACTACGGGGTCATGATTCATAAACAACATGACATTTCCACATATATTGTTGGCCCAAAACAACATCACAGACATCAAGATGGGTAACATCACACACTACCTCATCCTTGAAGGGTTGGATGCCATAGGACATGCGAAACTGCTAGCTAATACAAAGATCTCACCCCTAGTGAAGCCACCTGATATGGTATGGCTGCAGGTGTGGTGTTGTCGACAACCCCAACTGTTTGACAACCTCAATTGAGATGAGATTTTTCTGGTTGTCATTATCAATAATGAAATGCAATATGGTCCCCTTTACCTACATTTCTGAATGGAAGAGGCGCTCCCCCTCTTCAGGATCTACTGGTTCTTCTGGTTTAATTGTTGCAGTTATGACAGTAGCAGTGGGGTCTTCGTCATTGATTTGTCTATTTTCAATATTTTATGGATTAGATTATGAATCAGGGCTCAGCTCCTTGTATTTGACCTCGGCCACCAATCACTGTTTCGAGCGACATTCATCGGTGTTGTGCCAGGGTATTTTGTGGAAGTCGCACCACTTCCAAGTGTCATTCTTCATATTTCCCTTACCCTTCTTGTCCTGTGTCTTGGGCTAGTTGTATGGAGGTTGTTGGTTAGGGTCATATTTACCATGCTTTGGTTGTTTTGGATTTGCAGTCCCGAAGTCCCATTTGTTCTGTTGCCTAAATTTCTGCTCAATTTTGACAGCATATCGATAGGAAACTCCCAATGATGATATGTTTATGAAATCCATTTTGGTTTGGATGTACCTTTGTAGAGCCCCATGGTATTTCAGAACTAGATGTTGCTCAGAGTCTTTGATACCCAGCTTGGTGCGCAAGGCATGGAAATTATTTGTGAACTCTGACAATGGTTGGCTCTTCTCTTGCCATAGTGTGGTCCATATCATGTACCGGTCTTCATAGTTATCAACAAGGTAGTATTGTTCCTTGACCGCATCCACAAAAAAATCCCAAGTGGGCTTGGCCCCATATATTTCAGATTCCTCTATGGAACTTTTATCCCAATAAGTTTCCCACCAATGTTTGACATGGGGGAGATCCTTGAGGAGTGTTAAGGTGATATTTTCCCTATCAGAAAAATTGCGAAAAGAAAAATAACCTTCTAGAAGATTTAACCATTTTTCTAAGGCATCTGCATCTATCTGACCTTCAAATACGGGAATATCAAAATTAACTTGTACCTTGAAGGGATAGGTTCCTCCAAAGTGGTTTCTTGATGAAGATGCGCATGTTGCTATCGGCAAGTGTTGAAGGATGTGTGCAAAATTCTCCATCATTTCATCCCTCTATAGCACAAGAGCTTGCTCAAGCAACATGTTAATAGAATATTCTACTCCGTCGTTTTTCTTTTCTGCCTCCATAGAGGGTTTCTTGGGTGTGCGAGAGAGATTATCCTCAAGAGAGACAAGCTTGATACACAACTTGCTATACTCGGACCTTTTCGAGAACATGCACAGGGAAACTATCAAGAGCAGCCTGCTCTGATACCACTGATCCGGATTATTTTCGAAACGAAATGAAAGCAGATATATTACAATGAAATTCACATAAAAATTTCCAAAAACAGAGAAATACAACAATACATGATTTCTATTAATGAAAGAAATGTACAAAGACTGTAAAAATACAGAGTGCAAGACTCGTTAGAATGGCGACACCTTTATCTCTGAGAAGAGATGTGACGACTACGCTCATTCTCAAGAAGATGATTACAATGAGGCTCTGAAGGCCTTTTTATGATAAACATGAATTCCAAAACCTTAGACATCCAAAAACCTAACTCTAGGAGATGAAGCGCCAAAAGTCATGTGGGCTCCGTTGGGGTAAGTTAGTACATTAACTTCTTGGGATTGTAACTTTTGCATACAATCTTCGTTTTAGGCGCGTGATAGCTTGTCGAAAATGTCTTTTCGATAACTACACATTATGCTGTCAAACTCTGACTCTACCTATTGTTTGACTGTGGAAAGCCAAAAAAACACTGTTTAGAGCCCCAAAACAGCCCTGGAAGTACAAAAATATGTACTGACATGAAAACTTCCAAAATAAGCTAGTTGGATTAGGTGGGAGACCACCAATATCCACCTGGATTTTGTGTAGGGATTCATTACATCCCCGTAAATGCATAACCCACAATTACAAAGAATTGTCCCCATTACAGAGAAACACGTTGAACTGAAAACTGTCAAGATGAGCCAGTTGGAATTTGGAACAGGTGGATGGCCACCAATATCCACCTCGATCAACTTTAGCTTAAATCTATTCAACTAGTGCATATGTAGTCTTATGGTGCATTGATGTGCATAATACTAAAGGGTCTATAACATGGATTTCTTTTCTTTTTCGTAAAGAAAGACAACATGTTTTGATTAATGCACCAAAAAGGAGACCAAAAAATGAACAATATTTGTATATTTTATGAGTGGGTTTAAAAAATCCTTGCTCCATTATTGTGCCAAAAGTTAGAGGGGAGACTTTTGAAAAGAGACCTTTACCAAGTAAAATATTGGAGTGGACATATTTTTTTAAGAGAAAAATTTGCAAGGGATCATTGTGGCCCATATAAAAATTTATAGAGAAGAAATTTCAATTATATAACTTTACTTTTTTCATTTTAGCAAATTTTTCTTCAATTAATTCACAAATTACTTGTAATTTGATTTAATATTATGCATATTTACAATTCATTTCAACAAAATATAAGGGTTTAAGGCTCACCTACAATGTTGCAGACCTTAACTTTATTGTTTATCCCCTTTTGTTGTTTTGTTGCTACAAACAATAGACTTGTTATTGCTTCCTTTTAGTTTTTTGTTGTTTCAAAACCTAGATGCAAATGCTTAGTTTCTTAGGGTTTATGTTGGCCTTATTGATCTTTTTCATGTAAAGAATGTCTTAATGGATTTGATCCCCCTCATTGTTTGGATTCTAAACCCTATCCCTATCCTTCCCAGTTAAAATAAAAGAAAAGGTTATTGTGTTTTGTGGTGCGCATTTTATAGTTTTGACGCACTAGTGCATTTGGTACTTTAGAATACATCACTTGAAACAAAAACCCACAGTTGTTTCTTTGTGATGGTTTTGTATAGATGCACACAAAGATACACATTCCTTCCTACATATGTATATGTATAGATGTGTATTACTATAACATGTGCATCGATGTATATTACTGTATAATGTGTACTAATAAAAGCATATTAGGAGCTTGTTATGGTGCTAGGATCGAATTCTTTACTTACTTTGTAAAACATATTTCATAATTTTCATATTCATTATGCATACATTTTGGTGATAAAAAATAAGGAAAAACAAATTACTACAATGTAAGAGAGAGGCCATTTCGAAGAAGAAAACATGGCACATTACTTGAAGTTTTAAAATCTAGAGAAGAAATCCATCATTAAATCACCAAAACTTAAAATTGAGTTGATAAAATAAAATTTACCATGCAATAAAAGAGTAAGCTTAGACTTGGAATGAAGTCACATATTAATAACTTCTCATGAGCATCCTAATGTCCTACAATAAATCCACTTGGAATTTGTTAACTTTGAAATGCTAAGAAGGTGAATGCTAAGAAGGTGAAGGATGAAAAATATTTTAAATAGAAGATTAAAAATATTTTTCTTAAAATATTATGAATGTCCTAAATCTCAATACACTTACATTCCTAATTTTTTAACTCATCAAAACTATAAAAATAAAAAATAAAATTTCTCAAATATTTTTTATTATAAAATAACATTTTAAAATAATTAAAATATTTTCTTATCATTTTTTAAATAAAAAATCCAAATTAACTATCAAAATAATGCCAATTATATACTAAGTTTAACTATATTAAGATGTTAAATTTGTCTAACATCTTTAGCGTCCCCTCAAACTCCTTCAATAATCGAGAACGTCGCTCACCAATCCCAACCTCGTCTGTTTCAATTGAATCCCATTACATAATACAGCTTTGTAGCAATTTCCAATCTACCTAAAGACATAATCACTATCTAAGTTAATTTTTTTTTTTGGAAATGCTATAGTTTTTTTCAGAGTTTACAAAGTCTATTTTCTCTCCTGTCAAAAATGATAAATGATATATAAGAGGGGAATTAATAAAGATGGTATATAAAGAGGGAGAATTAATAGAGAAAATATAAAAGATGATATATAAAGTAAACTCTAAAATCTTCAAGACATAAGGTTTTTTAACAACAAAATTGGAAGCCATTACAACAATATACCCATTACAAAAATATATTCATTTTTATTTCAACAAATCATTTTTGAAAATAAATAAAAAGATAACAAATTCCTCCTAACCACCCAAGCTAAATTCAATTGACATTCCATAGATATACTATATGCAAAAATGACATTCTAAAACCATAGTCACTCAACCTCAAATCAGTAGTAGCTTTCTATGTAGTCCAATCATACTTGAAGAGATAATTGTAGGGTGGTATGGCTGAAATCAAAGAAGAAAAGATTTTGCAGCATGCCTTAGTCCAAAAGTTTTACTAAATGAATGTTTTCCTGTGATTTTTTAAGATATTTGTTCGAAATTAGACAGGAAATTGTTAAATCAGTAGATTTGAGTGATTTTTTCTGTAAAATTTCCAGGGTTTTTTTTAGTATGTTGAATCCATTTCTACATTCAAAACTTCATTTTAAACAATAAAAATTAATGATTTCAAACATATTTATATTGTCAGATTCCAACTAAAAAACATTTCGTAGAACAGTTAAACAACCCTTTTCATTATTATTATAAAATTGAATTTTTTACGTTGGCCTCATACTTGTTTGGGCTTTTTCAAGAAACAATTGATAAATTGAACATTTTTGCATTGGCCCGATACATGGTTGGGCTTTTTCCAGAAACAATTGGATGAGTTTGCTTCTGGATTTGAATTGGGTCAATCGTACTCTGCAACCAGGATAAAACCATTACTAGCCTAACAAGCACATGCATTGTCGTCTCCTTGTTCGGTCAAATAATGCAGGCCCTCCTCATCCTCCCAGTATTTCCTTGATCCCTCAAAACATTACGCTGTCACTTGCATGGTATGTAGCCATTGCTCTTTTCTTCATGTTCCACTCAATTTTCTACCAGTGGTGTATCTCAATATAGGGTTCCCACGGATTGCTCTAGCTCCAGTGTGGACAAATTTCAATATAGTGTTGACATCGCCCGCCACCTCCATCATTTTTTTTATAATCCCTGGACGTAAGTCAATTACGTTATACCACAATCAATGTCCTTCATTGACAAAGTTTGAAGCTACTCCATCATATGAAGTGATTGACAGCGCCAATCCAATTACTTTTTCAAAAGCACATGTGGTTTCAGTGCGTCCTCCTCATCCAATGCCTCGATGCAAATTCAAATAATTCTTCGGAAACCATGCCTGGCACAGACAGTGCTGGCAAAAGACACCTATGAAGCACGTCTAAAATCATTGAATATAAATACTTCTTCAGAAACCATGCCTGGCACAGAGGGTACTAACAAAAGAAATCTATTGAGCATGTAATTTAAAATAAGCATTAAGAAGTCTTCTGTGCTTTATTTATTTAAAATCTTCTTAAACGTCCTACAATGCACCTGGCATCATTTATAATTTGTTATAAATAATTTATCTTTGGTATGCTTTTGATTTAGCTTCTTCCTATTTCCTTGTATTCAATGTGAACGTAATAATTTATTAATATTGGATTTATGTTTTTAGTTTAAATTATGATCCATTAATACTATGCTTTTGTAAAATAATGCTTTTGGTTTTACAGGCCACTTTTCTATAACCTCAAGGCTGTCAAGTTCTCTCCTAATTTGCAGACGTGGCTTGAAGCCTGTATGAAATGAAATTATAATGAAGAATGCTGTCAACTTACAACTACTAGGGTTAGTTTATATTACAGCTATTGTAAAGGGCAGGTATCGAATGCTGTCAACTTACAACTTCTAGCACCAGGTTTATTAATTATAATGAAGAATGCTGTCAACTTACAACTACTAGGGTTAGTTTATATTACAGCTATTGTAAAGCGCAGGTATCGTATGCTGTCAACTTACAACTACTAGGGTTTGTTTATATTACAGCTATTATAAAGGGAAGGTATCGAATGCTGTCAACTTACAATTTCTAGTAACTTATAATTTCTAGTAACAGGTTAGTTTATAATACAAATGGTTTTGTATAGTTGTTTTATAGAATGGTTTTTTTTATTTTTTGTTGTTTAAAATTTATTTTGAATGTAGAAATGGATTCAATATGTTGAAAAACCTTGGGACACTTGAATTATACAGAAATAATAACTTGAAAAATTCCTAGCACACTCAAATGATAGAGAAATAATCACTAAAATCTCAGGATCTAACCCCAAATTTGGAGCAAATGTCCCCCTAAAATATCTCTTGAAAAAAGTCACTTGATAGAACTTTTAGACTAATACTATTATGCTATTATGCCAAAGGCAGGGTTCACAATGTTTGTGTTTGTTGTTGAAGTGGCTAAAAACTGTTAAGTATATAAATAAAAAGAAAAACTCAAAACTGCATATAAATATAAATAATATTGATAGATAAATATTATTATAATGCAAACATAAATATATTAATCAATATTGTAAAAACTGTTAAGTATATAGATAGAAAGAAAAACTCAAAACTGCATATAAATATAAATAATATTGATAGATAAATATTATTATAATGCAAACATAAATATATTAATCAAAATTGTTGAAACCTCATCCAACATAATACTTCATATCATGACACTTCTCAATTGAGCTCGAACATAATACTTCATATCAGGGCACTTGCCAATTGAGTTGCCCCCTCAGACCATAAAAAATATTATTATAATGTAAACATAAATATATTAATCAAAATTGTTGTATCTATATAAGTTAGATATATTTTACAGTTAGGGTTATATTTAGTCACTATTTTTTAATAACACATATTATCAACCTATGAGCTGCATGATACCCAACATATAGACAAACACATACATCAAATTTAGTGTTTAGTTAGAAGTATGCCCTTATTATTATTATTATTATGTACATCTATCTTATCTTAGGGACTTTTAAGTATTAGGAGTTTTACATTTCAATTGTTTTTTTTTTACCCCTTTCAATTTTCTAGAAATTAGTAAACTCAATAAAAATATGAATATATGCTAATATTTTTACATATCTTTATTTCCATAAGTTGTGAGTTCTAAACTTGAGTGAATTGATTGAAACTACAACTAACCTACATCCATCTTAAACGCAGTGTTCCACCAAATTTAAGAAACATAGGAATGTGAACACAATGAAATGTATAGAGACATTTTCAAATTTTAGAAAGCATCATGCAAGGTGGGTGAAAGTTGAGGTCCCTAGCATAAGAAACTCATTTGTAAATAGAGTTAAACACTACAATGTACGCTTTATTTTCACTCTTAAGCACATACAACAATACACACTTGTTTGTCAAATCTCTTAAACTTAGGTTGTTAACTAGCATAAGAAACTCATTTGTAAATAGTTGTAACTATTTTATTAGTTGTTAAACACTACAATGTAGGTTTTATTTTCACTCTTAAGCACATACAACAATGAACACTTGTTTGTCAAATCTCTTAAACTTAGGTTGTTAACAATGAAATCGAAGTTGTCCTGGCAAAATCCAAAATTAAAATGATGAATCTCTTTGGTGAATTGATCGTAGTTGCTAGCTTAATTGCCTCCTCCTCCTGGTGGTGGGCCACAAACAACATTTTCTTTCTTTGCTCGACGGATTGACAAAGAGAAATCGATACCTCAAAGAGGAATTCCAAATGATAAGTGTGAATATCAAATGTAGATGGAAACGTATATGTGGAGGCATTCTAGGTTAGGATAGCCGAATTAGGGTATTTTTTTAATATCATGGGCACATCTAGATGTCCCTTTTTAGAAGGAGCTTGCATTGCTTAAATAATAAAAAAAACTCTCCCCCCCCCCCCAAAAAAAAAAATTGATTTCTTAACACATCCAGAATGAAAATAATAAATTTATGTTAATAATAATTATATCGATCAATACATTATATTACCAGCAATTGTAAATCTCATTCAAATACAACAAACATCTGTATAAATTTGATCTCTTAACACATCCAGAATGAAAATAAATTTATGATAATAATAATTATAGATCAAGACAATATGTTACCAGCAAATGTATTCAATTCAATCTCGTATACAAATACAACAAACATCTGTATATATTTAAAATGATTGAATTAAAACTTTCAGGACAGAAATCAGATCCAATAAACCTCATCGGTGGAAAAACATAATTATATTATATGCATTCGATAGAAGCCAAGCATTCTTGCTTACACAGACCCAGAGAAAAGAAGGAAGGGGGAAAAACATGAACATACAGCACTTCTCAACTAATTAAGCAATAGAAAAGCGTTCTCGTTTATGTCCAGAGTGGCTCCCATAGCTCCATAGGTTCATCATCGTCTAAAGTATGTGTGTCTTCATTCTCCAGCAGTGACCCATTATAAAAATGTGGACCAGAACCTTCGTTAAAGATGGTTAAGAGATTAGCATGATGCATACTGATGTTAGCCAGCTGCGTTTGTGTGGAAGCCAATTGGGATTGCAGCTCCGCTACTTTACTCTGCAGATCGTTGATTACTCCTGCACAGCCATGAACAGGATCTCGAAATCTTTGGCTTGCTTCGTACACCATGCTGCTTACTGCATCACCTCTCTGTTCGGCCGGAAGATCCTGTAACAACGTAACGGATTATCACACCATAATCCCCGTCACCTATGGCTTCTACTAATCTGAAATCTTAAAGCTCGAAAATCAGATCCGAACTAGACATTACTAGTTCTATTAAATATGTGCATTATACTAAATTTGTCCATAACACAGTAAAGCAATTGAACAAACCTGTAGTAATTTGACGACATGCCCATTTCCGAACACTTTGTGTACCAACAAGAATTTATGGGGTTTATCCTGTGGGAAATAAGGCGCCAGCACGCAGTTCTGTGAACATTTCTTTCTCTGGATCTTGCAACCAGCGCAGGGAGATGTCGACCATGTCTCTGGCTTCGATTTAGCAGACATGTCACTCATCTGCAAAGGAAAAATACACACGAAATCTGTTCCGTTAGCGGCAGAGTTCAATCTATTATATTACGGATGAGTATTGCAATTTGCTCACCTTCCCGTTGCTGCGGGTGGGCACTGGCAGAGTGTTTTCAAACGTGAATGATG
>JZKD02S1205781.1:0-12528 GCA_000966675.3 Picea glauca | reverse complement strand
TCATTGGGGTTTTATAATGGGTACTCTCTTTTCTCTTTGACCTTAAGCCTCCCAAGCACTTGCTTGCTGAAGTCATGGATTTTAGGCATTTTTAGTTGTTCACAAAAGGGGCATTTTGGAAACTTTAGTATTGAATAATTTTTGGCTTTTTGAAGTGCTTGTTTCCACAGTCAATTACTTAGTGTGCTATTCTTTTTAAATCCTGGGCATTTTGGAAACTTTAGTATTGAATCATTTTTGGCCTTTTGAAGTGTTGTTTCTGTGCAATCAATTACTTAGTGTGATATTTTGTTTAAATCCTCTTTTGATGGGTTTCTTGAGAATATATTTTCTCTATTCCCCAACCTAAGCACATGTTTCCGAAAGTCCAGGGTTTTATGCTTTGTTTTCCATTCATAAATAGGCTACTTAGGAAACTAGTTGTAATATCCTTACCCAAATTATTAATTCTTCCTATGTGAAAATGATATTAATCCCTTACATAATTTTCTCAATGAGGAATATTATTGAACACATGGCAAGCAAACATAAATAGAGCAGAATAATGTGGAATCTTATTATGAATGGGAACAGCAATACAAATATCTCCAGTGGTTGTAAAAATAGTTGCAAAACAAGACTAGGAATATAAATTATTGGCTACTAGGAAGCTACACAATCTGCTACAAAACACATAAGGAAACCTGGTATGATGCAAACATAGAAACCAAGGCTCTCCAAGCCTCCCACTGCTCTGCTCTAGTATACTTCAACATCTTCAGAAAATACCACAAGAAAAAGACTCCAAATGAACGCTCCTTTGTCTAGCTAGGGTGGGTATTGCACCATTGTAACTTAACCTGCAATGGAAGGGTTTTGCCCAAAACCCCAACGAAAACGCTGGGTACAAGAGCACTCAAATAAGATATTAAATCATAATCATAATGCCCAAAGAGGTAGGCTCCCCTTCTAATTATTCTTCTTCTTCGATTCTTCTAGATCTTCCTTCTTCAAATCAAACCCTCACTTGATTAGAATATAAGTATTTATTTTATTTAATATCTCTTTAGGGATTGATACTTTGACTCCCCTTTTTCTTTGTTGACTATAGCCTAATAGAGTCGTGTAGGCTAATGAGTCATCAATTAGAGGGGGACATTACAGTCCAACCTTCCTGAAATTGCTTGTCCTCAAGCAATTTTAGATCAGGGTGCTGTAAAATTTGTTCACCTTTTCATGTAGCATCTTTTGCAGGCAACCCCTTCCATATGACTAGGTACTCTCGAATAACTTTACTTCTTAGTCTCTGTTCCCATACATCAACAATCCTTTCAGGTGCCAAAACCAATTGTCCTTCCTCATCTAGCGGAGGAAGATCGGTCGAAGCAGTGACCTCTTGACCCAATGCCTTTTTGAGGCATGACACATGGAATGTGTTGTAGATTTTGCTTCCTTCTGGTAGCTCGAACTCTCTTGATCACTCTGCAGGGTCCGTAAAAATGAGGTTTCAACTTCTCTTCACCACTCTTCTTCAGTGAAGATTGTCGGTAAGGCTATAGCCTAAGAAAGACTAGGTCCCCGACCTCAAAATTGTGCTCCACCTGATGCCTATCTACATACACCTTCTGTTGGTTCTGAGCAACCTGCAAATTCTCCTTTAGGATCCTCAAGATGTCCTGACTTTCTTGCAACCGGTCTTTGTCTTTTGGGAGCCCTACTCTCTCCAAATGCCAAATCTACAAATGACGGGGCTTCATAGCCATACAACGCCCTGAATGGACTCATCCCGATGGTCATGTGACGAGTGGTGTTGTAACAGTTCTCCCCGAGATGTAACCATTTTATCCATGCTCATTGTTGTCTTGACACATAGTTCCTCAGGTACCCTTCTACCCATTTGTTCACTATCTTAGTCTGTCCGTCTGTTTGGGGGTGATAGCTAGTACTAGGTGTCAACTTCGTCCCAGATAACCTAAATAACTCTTGCCTGTTATCACATAGTTTGTACTTGGAAGCAAAGAAAAGGTAAAAGAAAGACAAACTGACGAAACTGGAGACTATCCTATCACTGTCTCCTTAATAGGATAACTTTTTCTATTTAGGGTGGTAGGCCTAGGGGAGACGTCCCTGTTGACCTGGGGTTTTGAGAAGGCAAAGGTTTATGTCTAAGTAAAAGTTTCCCCCTCACAAGTCACCATTGGTCAGAAAGTCCGGCTAAACAACCAATAAAGATAAGTAGTAACCAGAAATGTACCTGCCCGGAACAAAGCAACAAGAAACTATATATTCACAAGATCACTTGCTGGTTAGTACTTCATATAATTGGACTTTCTCAAATAAAGCAATTGACTAATATTATTGATGAAGCAATCAATGATGTATAATAGCAATAGTCACAATACGTCACTTCACGATTAATGCTTTTAAAGAAGCTTCACAATGAGCAAGAACGATTTATCATCAATGTTACGATATCAACATTCATTAGAAGCAAAGATTACTATGCATTATCCAATCTTTCAATTTCTTTAAAGAAGTATTAAATGCTGCAAAGTATAATCATAAATCAAATGGATGATAGCAACAATAGGGTTAGTAGGTCAGGGTTAGAAGGTATTAGTGATTGTTCAAAGGTTTTGAAGTTTGTGATCAAGGCACTCAAGCATAAAGGTCTTAGATCAATGCGTTTATAGGGAAAATGGAGTCAAAGGTAGTGACAAGAGTTGAAGAAGCCATATGATAATGGAAGGGCTAAAGACAAGAGAATTTGATGGTGAAGTGTTGGTAAGCCAAGGCTTCAACCATCAAAACCTAGGGGAAAACGACTCACTAAGGTGTAGTAGCCCTAGGCCTTAGTGCGTTTTCCTCCTTCTTTATCTCAATGACAAGATAAAATTGACTTAGATGAAGAGCAAAGGTAGGGTGTTGCAATGGCAAGGCCCTAGCAATGTCTTCAACAAGTAAAAAACTCCTTCTTAGTAGGGAATTAAAATAAGGACACCAACATGTGCTTATTTCCCAGGGTTTATTCCAACAAATTTCATTAACAAAATGCAAGTAAAAATACTGTAACCATTCAAGTAAGGGAAGGATTGCAGAAATTTACTTACATTTACCAAGCATTCTTCAAGCAAAACCCTAGTTGTAAACCTTCCACCAAGAAAAATTGCCAAAAAAAGCCAAAATAAGCCTCCTTCAACAAGTGCATGAAAAAGGGCGGGTGTTCATCATACTGGACCTTAAAGTGACCAACTTGTAACATAATAGGGGGGTTCATAGGTCCATCTGATCCTTTGAAGAAATTTCAAATCTTTCTTTAACAGATGGTACCTTGATGACTTCTCTTAGGGGAATAGTTACATGCATCTTGGATAGTGCCCCTTCGAAGTCAAAGTTTAAGGTCAACTCTTTCGGTTTGGGATGTTTTAGGAAGGAGAATGTCCCAGAGTGGAGGTTTTTTTTGAGTTATTGCAGGAATGGTAGAGATAGGTTGGTTTAGCTTCTTTCGTCTATACACCTGAAATTCTTGTTTCTTCATTTTCTCTTTTGATTTTTGTTCTAAGTTGTTTATTACTTCCATTCTAGCCTTCCTGGCTACTTCTTTTATGCCCTCTCGATGTTCCTCAGGAGTGATATTTAGGCAAATCTAGGGACCTTCTATAACATGGCCCACATTGTTTACTTGGTCATGGCCTCCATTGTTGTAGGGACACTCATGTTCCCAGTGTGCTTCACTACACTGCAAACACCAAGTATTTTCATGCACGACGTTTGTAGGAGCTAAAGTATTAGGAACCTCTTGATCATTTTTCGGTCTATAAATTTGGTTCCCTTTTTGGAATTGGCCTTTGTATGGGACTTGTTGCCGTCCTAATACACACTTGCTAACGTGAGCTAAGTCCTGCTCACTTAGTGTGTCCTTGGAGGCACAATGCCTAGGTTCTCAGTCCACACTGTCACCTTGACTGGAACCTCTTCCTTCTAGGCTTACTCCTAGGGAAGCCAAGGGGGGTAGTCCCTAGTTACTAGATTAATTTTAGTGTTTAAGGTTCTAGGAGTTATTTTTAATTTGTTAAAGGCTAAGGGGGAAAACTAGCCTAAGATGCTAAGGCAATAAATGCAAAGTGCAAGTCTAATCTAAATGTCAATCAGCCCTTTTCCTAAGTCAACTAAGACTAGTGCCTAATGTTGGGCAATGGGGTCAACTAAGTTTGAGGGTAGTTTATTATAAAGTGTTTACAAATGAAATAAGTTAATATATCCACAACTCAAAAGTTACAATTACTTACAAAAGAATAAAGATCATACAATGATTACGCAAGATACAAGTAAATACAAAGATACAAGAAGATGTAAGTGAGATCAACACATGAGCCAAGCATGCCCCAATAGCACTTACTCTATTGGACTGCCGTCACTGGCAACCATAAAAGCACTCAAGATTCAAAGAAGGTGATGCCTCCCCAAGTGGGATACTCAACCCCTTCTTCAATCACACCACAATAAGCAAATGAAATAAGATATAACAATGTTTAACTCATAAGCTTATCAAGACATCAAAGACATAAACCATGTAGTTGCAATAAAGATAAAAGAGATATGAAATTATCACCAATGTGTGTTCCTAAGCATACATCTAAGTCCCCCAACACAACATGGATGATCTATGCAACTAAATGGTTAAGGAGTTTCTTAAAAGTTAAGTTAATTTTATTTTTCCTTCCTCTAAACTATGTTGGTGCTTTGAACTTCCTCCTCCCTTGGCCAAATGACTGCCAGATGCTCAAGATAGTAAGGTAACGAGGCCCACCCTAGATTCCCAGGTCAGCCTTGACAGTAAGAGTTCTCCCAGAAAGGATCCCCTTAAGGATCACGGGACGGTCCCCCGCCACTTCCCCTTGGGTATCCCTCAAACCCGTTTTAGATGGTGGAGATGGCTGAATAAAGCTCCTAAAAGTTGTCTAAGTGTTATTATGACCTGCGGGTGGGTCTTTAGGTGTGTTGGATTGCTTTTAAGAGAGTTTTAGGCACTTCAAATTTTACTTTTTAGCGCATGGCCGAATTGAAAATGTTGGTGAAAATGTGTTGTAAGATGTAAATTAAATAACCATTAACATATCAAAACATGAAGGAAATGTTGCAAGAGATGTACCATTCATTCATTAACCATTCCACATGTAGATTTGAAAGTTAAAGGTGAAGAAAAAGTACTTGAAAGATGTAAAGCTGTGAGTGTACTTGCTTAAACCACAAAACGTAACATGAATGAAAAGAACATTAAGCAAAGATATTCACCATGGCATCACATCATCATTTAGGCATTAAAATTGCAAGATGAAAAGGGCAAGAACAACTTGCCTTATGAAAGTGAAAATGAGAGTTAAAGATTAACCATTCATCAACATATGTTATGTGTTAAACCCATGTAAAAGATATGTGCTTGAAACGTAAAGATTTAACAAGTTAATGAATGAGATCTTAAACCGTGAATTAGATCACATATGCTTAGAATTGTAGAAGGTAAAATGATTTATGAGAAACTAGTAGATTTGGCACTTAAGTAATATCCTAAACCATTAAACCATTTAGCAATATGAGCATAAGCATATGAAGTAAAATAACTTGAAAAAAGGAAACTTAGATGTGATGACTATCTAGAATATTTTAACCATTAAACATGTAGACATCAAAAGAAGATACGTTTCCCTTAGGCCTAGCGATTTTGGGGATTTCTCTCCCAAAGTGCAGGCACATTAGCTTATTAAAATGAAAAAAAAAAACTTGAAAAGAATGAAACCACTTACAATGGCCAAGGTGGAGGCAAACCTACCATTGTTGGCCAAAGAGGGTTATTAACAAATTAACAAATTATTAAAAAGAAACAATAAATAAATGAAAAAAACTTGAAAGGAAAACAAACTAGCCTAGCCCAACGATATTGGGGATTTCTCCCCAAGGTGTAGGCAACTACTAAGTTAGTTTATGATTATACACAAAATAATCAATGAAATAATGAAAGAAAGCTTGGATTCACAAGAAGAAAGGTTAGGAGATAGTTACCCAACCAAGAGGGGTTCTTGGGGAAGTCTTCTAGATAGATTTGGGTAGCGTTTCCCCTTATGACTGGTAAGAACCTGCAAAAACAGCAAGTAAAGCTTGCTGAAAATGCTGCAAAACATACACAGAATGTCAAAATTTTTTCTGTTTTTACACAGAAATTTTTTTACATAAAAATCTGCAATAAAAAGTTGATATTCTTGACCTATCTAAGAGTGTTAGAAACTGAAATACAAATGGAAATGATGTAGAAAATAAATGGAACAAGAAAGCAATGAGTGTGAGAAGGTTTTAAGGGTAGGCTCTTTCTTGATGCTATTCCAATAAATCCTTTGAAGCAACCTGCAAGACTCAAAGCAATATGCGAAGCATGGAAATAGATAGCAATATTGAAAAGACTAAGAATGTGAAATACTTCAAACCCTAGGCTATCCAACAAACATAAACTAACAAGAATACTCTTGGCTAACCTACTCTAGTAAAATACTTTACCATAGATCTATTCCAACAACACATAAAACATGAACAATACAAAATCACCTCATGTGTAAGAGGAAAACTAGAATACTCTTAGATATCTTCAAAATCCTCCAAAGCTTTTTATTCCAAATGTGAGAGTGTTGGAKAAATACTTGCTCCAAGCTCTCAAGAGCAATGAGTGAAATGGCAAGATGGCAAGAGCAAGAAGATGGAAGTGAAGAGAGATTTCAGCGTAATAACAATAGCTCAAAGATTGGTGAGGAAAAAGGGTGAGGAGGGGTTCCATTTATACCTCAAAAGGAAAAGTGAAGGCACTTGGATGAAGTTCAAGTGTCAAATCATGAGCAAAGAGCACCAATCTCAAGAAGAGGGTGCCCTCTTTAGGGTTTTGGACAAGGATTGATGAGTTGGGAGGTTATGGACCACACAATAGTGAGTTAATAGGTCAAAGAGGGCGCACTAGGTAAAGGATAGGGGCCCACATTCATAAATTAGTTGATTTCCAAGGTTATGGGTTAAGGGGAGTGTGTTTCCCCCAAAGGGGGCGCAAGCTTAGAGAGGGGCATGAGGTTTAGGAAGTAAGTTAGAGTGTGGGGGGTTGAGTAAAGGTGTGGTAAAGGGTTAGGAGGGGCGCACCTCACATAGGAGGGGCCCACACCAAATATTAAAGCTTAAGACTAAGGTTTGGGATGAGGGGGGGCGTTTTCCCCCCTAGGGCGTGAGCTAAGAGTGAGGGGGTATGGGTTTAGGTTGTGTGTTAAGTTGTTAAGTTGGAAAGTGGGTTTGGGTAGGTTAGGAGGGTCTAACCTGCTCTTATCCACCTTAACATTCACTCAATAACTCAAAAATTACAATAGTTTGACATTTTGGTAATGTCACTTTAACAATTAAAATTGTTGTTTTGACTGACTCTGACTCTGAGTGGACAAAGGCATAGCAAACTTCGTCCGACTGAGCTGAAACTTGGTCTATGGGTGTAGGGGGTGCTATTCCATTTCTTTTGAGCACAAATACCCCTATCAAAAGCCCAAAGCCCCAGTTTTTACAATATTATCTCAAAAAACATTTAATTAATTAAATTATTAAAAATTTAATTAATTAAAAAAACCTATCTAGACTCTACGCAATTCCGCGAAACTTTCTACACTATCTGGCATGGTCATTTACATCATTCCTAAACAATAGCTACCAAAGGATGAGACCATTAGGACGTCGTTCACCACTTTGGAGGAATTATTGCATGTGTGGAGGGAAAAACTCATGGGAAGTCAATCAGGCTCGAAAGCCCAATTGACAACCTGAGGATAAAAACCCTCGGTGAAAGAAACTCTCCCAATGAAAACATCCCAAGGTACCTGACCTAACTATGATTCATGCAGACTTATTACATTATCAACCCATGCAGGGGTGCAGAAATTTCGTTTACAAAAATTTAGTGCTGGAGCATCAAATGCCCAAGTAGAACTGATACTGTCTTCATCAGGTGATGTATAATTCATGGCACATGATTTGATCCCTAGCTGAATAGGCGGTCAACAGGACCCTTGGTGCTTGGCTCTGGGCTCTTTCAAGGTTGACAATCCTATTCATCATTAGTTCTTGATTTTTCATCATGCCATCCATGGTCATTTGCAACTTTGCCAGGCTGTCGCAAATATCTGAGGAAGGCTCGGCGTTGTGGACTATCTTGGGTTTAATGCCCATTTTGACCCTTGGGTTTGAGAAAGGCTCAATTTTGGATGAGTGGAGGTTGTCTACAATCTTTGTAGCCAATTCTTGAGCTTCTTGGATTGTTTGGGGGTTTTCATCTCTGACGAGATACCCTAGTTGACCAGTAAAAGCTTTGGTGTAGATGTAAACATGGAAATTATTGGTCGGATGATGGCTCATAGGGATCTTCTGCAATAGGGTCTCAAACTTAGTGTGGAATTCTCTAATGGTCTCATTATCTTGTTTCCAGAGGGTATTCAGCCTAGTTAGCAGCATGTTGGGGTCTTCTTTGATACTCCATATTTTGAGAAAGGCCTCTTCCAATTTGTCCATGGCTTTAATACTTCCATCAGGAAGACTATGGTACCAACGTTTTGAAGCATCAAGGAGGGTAGCAGAGAACAATTTCATGACTAAATCTTCAGCATCATCGCTAATGGGGTGAAGCTGGAAGAACGCCCAAAAGTTGCTCATATGCTCTTCAACACTGATTGGATCAGTATCGGTGAACTTTGGCAGCCACTTTTCATACTTGGGTGGCATCTGCCTAGGGTAGCTCTGTATAGCTGACATGTCTAGCAGTTTGAAAAGACTGGATGACCATTGTCTTTGGTTATTGGCTTGGTTTGGGATGTTGGTCTGAGTTCTGGAGCTAAACATTGTGCTTAAAGGAAGACCTCCTCCGAAAAGTGATTTTACTACAGGAGAGTTTTGGGGAGGCTTTCTTCTAAAGGATTGAGGAGGGTTATTGTGCCTCCTTGTGGATTGTGGAGTCACCAGATAATTTCCTTGAAATTACCAAAAAGATAAGGGAATCATTCTTAGTGGAGTTGCCAGGTAAGCTTGTAAGATAAAGACTCTTGAGGAAAGGCTTACCGAAAAAGTGTCGTCTTTGAGGAGAATCAACTTAGTATTCCCCAGCAGCGGCGCTAAAATGTTATCGCACAGTTTGTACTTGGAACCAAAGAAAAGGTAAAAGAAAGGAAAATTGACAAAACTGGAGACTATCCTACCACTGTCACCTTAATAGAATAAGTCTTTCTATTTAGGGTGGTAGGCCTAGGGGAGACGTTCTTGGTGACCTGGGGTTTTGAGAAGGCAAAGGTTTCTGGCTAAGTAAAAGTTTCCCCCTCACAAGTCATCACTGATAAAAAAGGTCGGCTAAACAACCAATAAAGATAAGTAGTAACCAGAAATGTCCCTGCCCGGAACAAAGCAACAAGAAACTATATATTCGCAAGTTCACTTGCTGGTTAGTACTTCATATAATTGGAATTTCTCAAATAAAGAAATTGACTAATATTATTGATGAAGCAATCAATGATGTATAATAGCAATAGTCACAATATGTCACTTCATAATTAATGCTTTTAAAGAAGCTTCACAATGAGCAAGAACGATTTATCATCAATGTCACAATATCAACATTCATTAGAAGCAAAGATTACTATGCATTATCCAATCTTTCAATTGCTTTAAAGAAGTATTAAATGCTGCAAAGTATAATCATAAATCAAATGGATGATAGCAACAATAGGGTTAGTAGGTTAGGGTTAGAAGGTATTAGTGATTGTTCAAAGGTGTTTAAGTTTGTGATCAAGGCACTCAAGCATAAAGGTCCTAGATCAATGCGTTTATAGGGCAAATGGAGTCAAAGGTAGTGACAAGAGTTGAAGAGGCAATATGATAATGAAAGGGATAAAGACAAGAGAATTTGATGGTGAAGTGTTGGTAAGCCAAGGCTTCAACCATCAAACCCTAGGGGAAAACGACTCACTAATGTGTAGTAACCCTAGGCCTTAGTGCGTTTTCCTCCTCCTTTAGCTCAATGACAAGATAAAATAAGCTTAGATGAAGAACAAAGGTAGGGTGTTGCAATGACAAGGCCCTAGAAATGTCTTCAACAGGTAAAAAACTCCTTGGCTCAATCTTAGTAGGGAATTAAAATAAGGACACCAACATGTGCTTATTTCCTAGGGTTTATTCCAGCAAATTTCATTAACAAAATGCAAGTAAAAATACCATAACCATTCAGGTAAGGGAAGGATTGCAGAAATTTACATACATTTACCAAGCATTCATCAAGCAAAACCCTAGTTGTAAACCTTCCACCAAGAAAAATTGCCAAAAATAGCCAAAATAGGCCTCCTTCAACAAGTGCGCACTAGTAATTTCAGCCAAAAACCCTAAAGGGGCCGAAAATTTCAGACCTCACACAAGTGAGTGAAAGATGATGAATAAAAGAGAGTTTTAGCTCTCTTACTTATACAACACCAATGACCTTAATTAAAATTTAGGTCACAAAAGGTTGACAAGGCGAAAAATACGTAATAATACTGTTTTACATTAATTGTCATGATAAAACCCTAAATCAAGCATAAATGAAGACGTCAAGCCCTTTTAGGGTGACGCTAGCCTCTTTTAGGGCAACATTGGCTTCCTGGAGCAAAACGTTAGACCCCCTTGGGCCTCCAGAAGCTGCCACACGTGCCACAACTGCCTCCCAAAACCTCTACAAGCACTGGATGACGTCATGAGTGTCCTGGGTGACATCATGGGCCTTCCAAGGCCAACGTCCTGGTGGAAAGGGCACAACCCCCTCGGTACAGGCCTGCTAAGCTGCCTCTGGTGGAATGTCCTCTTCTCTTGTGCAAACCCTTTGATCTGTCTCTGCCCCCTATTGGGGTCTCAACATCCATTTGGTGGGCTTTCAGCCCCATGGAGGTTCAAACTAATCATCTCCCCATGTGTACCTGTCCATTTGGGTACCTGCCATTGGGTATGGTCCTGAAACATCAACAGATACGCCCTCCATGGGCTCATCAGTCACAGGGATCATAGCAATGTCAATCACATATAATCATCAATTTTATTAAACAAGTGCATAAAACCCCTTTTACCCAGACAAGTGCTCAAAGACATTATACTAATCTGCAAGTCAAGTTTGGAGGATGTGACAAGGCGTCTTATTGAGCTAATGCTCACTGGATGTGGGATGTTTTCGAGAGAAATCAAATCCAAGCCATGTGAGTGGATGAGGTGGATAAGGGATGTCTGGGCAAGGGGTGCAGTGATAGTAGGGAAATGCATGGCTTACCTGTGGGTGCCTCTGTAGAGGGTGAGCTGCACCTGTCATGGATGCAAATGTTTCCAAGCCCATTCATGCCTTTTATCTATATTTTTATTGCTTTTTCTTCAAGAAGCTAGTTAAGGGACACTGCCTTGGCGTGGTGACCAGTGGTGGCAATGTTACCCACAAGCATTTCACGGAAATGAGAAGGCTGGCTCATGATGAGACCCCCTTTCTCTTTGTTATTCCACCAAGAGCCACTACGCTGGGGTGGTGACCAACTGCTGGTAGTGTCATACCGCTACATGCCCATGGACCTAATAGGTTGGCTCGTGATGAGACCCCCTATCCTCTAACTAGGTCTTGTTTTGTTATTTTTATGGGTCTTGTTATCGCACAGTTTGTAGTTTAGGTCATAGGCTAAAGGATAGAGGACAAACTGGCGCAACAAAAACCTTCCCCACCCAATGTCACCTCGATGGGGAGGTTCTTTCTGTTTAGAGAGGTTAGCCTAGGGGAGACGTCCCCGATAACCTGGGGTTTGAAGAGGCAGAAGATACAAGGTCAAGTTTTTAGAGTTCCCTCCTCACAGGTTACCACCAATGTCAGACAGTCCGGCTAATCAGCCAATAAAAGAAGTGTATGCTCTGTTGAAAAAAACCTGCCCGGAACAAGACAACAACAACACAATATATATATTTGCAGGCTATAACTCAAAGGGTTAGTACTTCTTTGACTATCTGATATTATTCAATAAGMAATTGTAAAGCAATAGATATAGAATGAAGTCAACGTTTTGTCAATTAGCTATAAGAGATCATCAATTCATCAATATCTACCAATATGACTAAGCCAACAATATGTCCAATCAATGATTTACTCAATAAAAGCTTCAAATCATCATCTAATTGCTTATATCACAGTTTTGTTGCGCCAAGATGAAATATTCAACTATGACGTCAGCCTTAATTAGGTTAGCAATGTTAGTTAGGGTTTCAAAATTTAGGGTTTTAAAGGTAGTTTTGTACACTAAAGTTTCAATGTTGGATATTAAATCAGTGCCTTAGGGTATGTTATCGCTTAGTTTGTAGTCAAGGTCAGGTAGCTCAAAAGTGAAGGTCAAACTGGCGTAACAAGAGCTTCCCCACCCATTGTCACCTCGATGGGGGGCTCTTTCTATTCAGGGTGGCTAATCCCAAGGGAGACGTCCCTAGTAATCTGGGGTATTGAAA
>JZKD02S1205770.1:0-12528 GCA_000966675.3 Picea glauca | reverse complement strand
CTTAAATGATCCTAGACCGAGAGGTTGAGCTAGCCCCGAAGGAGAGAAAGGAGAGGGGGGAGGTTGGCATCAAAATCCTTCAAGATACACATTATATTTTACATTGTATTGTTTGAAGGAGACATAGACACAAGTTCTTTAGATCTATTGTTAAATCCACTAGAGAATTGTTACTCTATTCAATATTTTTCTAGTTGTAGTGGAAGATCACCTTTTTTCTCCTTAAGTTCCTTTCCCTTGTCAAATATTGGTGGGGCAGCTACTGTGTGCAACATGCTAAATATGAATCCAAAATATTTTGGACAAAAACCACTTGAGTGTATTTTGATGATTCCCTCAAGAAGAAATTATACCTTTTTGAAAACTATGATGACTAATACATGAGAGGGGAACATTTATAGGAAGAGAAAGACCAAGTAATGCTAGAGTACACCAATATATTCCATACCTTTCATTCAAATATGCATATCAAGGACTCCAAGTGGAACTTGGTTCTAAAATATCATGGTGGCCTAAAAATATATAGTCAAACATAAATTTGTTTTTTGCACATCTCTTCACCAGGAATCACTCATTTTTATGTTGTCAAAATTAAGAAAACAATTTAGCAGATGTGTAAGAGTGAGTTTTTGTTTTCAAAGCCACTACAAGAAAAAAATGATAAAGGTGGCCCTAATTGTAAAAAAATAAGATAGATTAAGTTTAACAAACCTCAGGAAAACCAATCCAAGATGCATGTAGAGAAGAGTAACGAGAAGTCATATAAGGACATTGTAAAGTGGCATGAGATCCAAAAAATCCCCTTGTTCAACACTAATGAATTTTGTTTCAAACAATGATTATTGGTGAAGCTGAGATAATCATAATTTTATTCTAGATCAAACTCTAATTTTGATTTAGATAAGGGAAATGGATCATTGATGCATAATCATCCAACATTACCATCACTACTATAAATATTCAATAAGTGGAACAATTGATCCTAAGGAAGGAAATAACCCCTTCCATCCATAGATATGGGTGAAGGGGACTTCAATATATTCCATTATTGACAATGGCATCCAAAAGACCCTAACTTCAATAGAGGTCATCAAGAAGTTAAATCTACCATGACACCACACCCCTATCCATACATAATTGATTAGTGTTGGAAATATTGTTCTCACTGACGTGAAATAAAGGGGGAAAAAACATAGATAATGATTACAATATGGATATTGTTAGAAATATTTTTTTTGTATTTTTTATGCTCAGTTTGGATACCCTATCTTTGAAAGAACTTTTATTCTAAATACCTAGATCAAATGGGAACATAGGTTATATTATTTAGATACATTTCCAAGTGTATATGACACTCCTTATAACTCCTTAGGAGTGAGGAGATATGGTTTTTTCTGTTAGACAACCCAACTAGAATGTTCAGGTTGGCCCAACCAATATTTACAGGTAGGCCCTAAAAGTGAGCATAGAAACACTATACATATAGGATAGATGTGCACATTTGAAGAGTATCCAAGCAACAATATCAAGTCTGAGGTGTGCAAAAGAGATTTGAGGCTCCCAAGAGAATATGAAGAGTATTCTTAAGGTCTAAAGGTGTGCAATAGGATTTTTCTTGGATTTTTAAGGATGATCTATAAAGTAATAAGGTCTATGAGGCTGCAAAGTAAGATGTTTTGATGTTTTGGTGCTGCAGTCTGAGATTATATTCTAGGAATGATGATGCAAGGTTCATTATGGATTGAAGGATAAATTTGAATATGTTATGAATCTATGTCTTGGGTATGAAGCAAAGATAGGTGTTCGAGAATTAAAGTTAAGGTTATAATTATGTTATCAAATACATAAATTATGAAGCACATAGGTGAAGTCATAAGTACTTTGTGTATGAAGATCTTAGGTTGGTTCCTATACATGTCTTACTGAGTTGGTGCACAGTTGAAGAGATTAGTGTCTCCAATGGGTTGGTTCCTACACAATAGATTATTGAGTTCGTGCTCAATTTAGGATATTGGTGTCTTCAATAGGTTGGTTCCTACAAAATTTGTAATACTAAGTTGGTTCCTACAAATATTTATAAACATAAGTTTTTGTGGTTTTCTCCCGCAAGGGTTTGCATATTAAAGTATGTGCATTGTGATTTGAGTTTATATGTGCTAATTAATGATTTATGGATGGTTAAATAAAGTAAATAATATATTATATTGATTCACCCCCCTCTCAGTATAAGCATAAGTTAAAAAATTGGAATCAAAGAAGGCTCCTTCATAAATAGTGTAAATGCTAGAAGGTAGATCTTGGGAGCACACATGGATAGTCAAGAAGGTTTGTCTACAAACAAGGCTCCATTTTTTGATGGAACAAAATATGAATTTTGGAGTATACGGATGCAAACTTATTTAATGAATCTTGGGTCTGATATTTGAAAATCTATCATGAATGGGTATACAGTTCCAAAAAATACACCAACAGATAACATTGGAAATAAGTCTAGCGAACATATTGCAAAATCTATGAATTATATCTTGTTTAATCTATCATAATAAGAATTTGTCAAGGTGATGCATTGGAAACAATTCAAGACATCTATGAAGGTGATGACAAGGTGAAGAAGGAAAAGCTCCAAACTCGTAGAAGATAGTTAGAGAGTTTGAAAATGAAATATGAATAAAATGTTGCATCTTATTTCCTTTGAGTGGATGAAATTGTGAACACCATCAAAGGCCTTGGTGATAATTTTGAAGAACCAATTATTGTGAAAAAGGTTCTAAGGTCTCTCCACTTAAAATTTGATTCCAAGGTCTTTTCCATTGAATAAATAAAGAATCCAGAGAAACTAACGATGAATGAGCTGCATGGGATTCTTAATGGATATGAGATGAGGATAGAAAAATAAAATCCAATACAAAAGGAAAAAACTTTTAAAGCATCAAAGAATACAAAATGAAACACATTCTATGATTGTTCCATCCATGGATCAAATACAGAAGAAGCTCAATTTGTCAGAAAGATAAAAAGAGGATCTAGAAAATAAAAAGGTAAGCTACCCTTCAAATGTTTTAATTGTGGTAGAGTAACAATTAAAATATGCCAAAAGGGAAGACAATTATGATGAGTACAATAATGATAAAGAAGAACATAACAATAAAATCAAACCTTATAGACAAAAAAAAGGAAAATATACTAAGAAGAGTTTCTACTGTAGAGAGGACAATAGCTTGTCTAAAGAGAGTGATGGATATGTTTATGATATTCAAAGAAGAATTCCTCTTCATTTTCATGGATACAAATTTTATTGATAAATAAAATGAAGACAATCAGAAAGATGAATCATATTCAGAAAAAGAATACATTGATGGGGAAGTGAATCTTGAATAAGAACTCATTAGTTCCTTAGAAAAAATAGACAAACTCAAGGGAAAGAATGAAAATAAGAAAGAGAAATTGCAAAAATATGAAAAGAAGGATCATTATCTCTATGAAACATAAAAAAAAATTGTCATCATGGAGACTCAACTAGAAGAGGAAAAAAGGATAGAAGAAGTGGTGAGAATCCAACTAAAATAAAATGAAGAAAATTAAGAGACTCTATAGGCTAAAATTATTTTGTTGATAAAAGGAACTAGAGAAAACAAAAAATAAGTTGAGTAGAAGCTTGAAGTTTGGAAAGATCACTGAAACTTTAAATGATATCTTCAGCTGTGAAAGGTTAAAATTCATCAAGACTGGTCTTGGCTATGATGAGAATCATAATACTCCTGTAGAAAATATTAATAGCTATGCTAACATTTTCAAAGGATCCATCAATAATGAAAGAAAAAACATGAAAGGAAATGGTGACCAATCGAAACTAGATTCTTCTCACAAGAACAACAAGAATGAGTTTTGAAGATTTGTTCCACCAAGAAGGCCTTTCACAACCTGGTGTCAAAATATCTTCCTTGGTTATTGTTTTTCTTGCAATAATTTTGGTCATAAAGAAATAGATTGTAGAGATTATGCAAGGACTTGGTGAGAATGTTTGAGAACCAACGATTGTGCAAAAGGTGCTAAGGTCTCTCCCCTTAATATTTGATTCCAATGTCTTTTCCATTGAATAAATGAAGGATCTAGAGAAAATGACGATGAAAGAGTTGCATGGGATTCTCAATGGATATGAGACAAGGGAAAAAAAATAAAATCCAAGACAAAAGGAAACAACTTTTAAATAATCAAAGAACACAAAATGAAACACTTTCTATGATTGTTCCATCCATGGATCAAAAACAAAAGAAGCACAATTTCTTAGAAAGATAAAAAAAGGATCTAGAAAATACAAAGGTAAGCTACCCTTCAAATGTTTTAATTGTGGTAGATTAGGAAACTTTGATGGAAAATGTCCATAAGAAAAAAGGGAAGACAATGATGATGAGGACAATGATGATAAACAAGAACATAAAAATAAAATCAAACCTTATAGACAAAAAAGACGAAAATACACTGAGAAGAAGAGTTTCTACTCTAGAGAGGACAATAGATTTTCTGAAGAAAGTGATATATATGTTTATGATATTCAAAGAATAATTCCTCTTCATTTTCCTGGATACAAAGTTTATTGATAAATAAAATGAAGACACTTGGAAAGATGAATTAGATTCAAAAGAAGAATACATTGATGGGGAACTGAATCTTGAATAAGAACTCGTTAGTGCATTAGAAAAAATAGACAAACTCGGGGGAAAGAATGAAAATAAGAAAGATAAATTGTAGAAATATGAAAACAAGGATCGTGATCTCTATGAAACATAAAAAAAAAAATTCATCCTAGAGACTCAACTAGAAGGGGAAAAAAGGATAGAAGAGGTAGTGAGAAGCCAACTGAAAGAAAATGAAGAAAAATAAGAGAATCTAGAGGCTAAAATCATTTTTTTTAATAAAGGAACTAGATAAAACAACTAATAAATTGAGTATAACCTTGAAGTTTGGAAAGATCACTAAAAATTTAAATGATATTTTCATCTTTGAAAGGTTAAAATTCATCAGGACTGGTCTTGGCTATGATGAAAATCATAATACTCCTATAGAAAACCCTAATATCTATTCTAACATCCTCAAAGGATCCATCAATAATGAAAGAAACAACATGAAAGGAAATGATGACCAATTGAAGCTAGATTCTTCTCACAATAACAACACGAATGATTTTAGAAGAGTTGTTCCACCAAGAACACCTTTCAGAACTTGGTGTCAAAATCTCTTCCTTCGCTATTGTTTTTCTTGCAATAATTTTGGTCATAAAGAAATAGATTGTAGAGATTATGCAACGACTTGGTGAGAATGTTGAAGAACCAATTACTGTGCAAAAGGTGCTAATGTATCTCACCTTAAGATTTGATTCCAAGGTATTTTTCATTGAATAAATGAAGGATACAAAGAAACTGATGATGAATGAGATACATGGAATTATCAATGGATATGCGATAAGTGTTGGATCATGTTTCCATTGATGCCAAAGGTTTAATTAATTGATGTCAAAGGGTTGATGTCAAGAGATTGATTGATGCCAAGGGATTGATTGATTGATGTCAAATGTAATATGTATTGTCCTTGATGAGAATGGATAGATGTGAAGTGGAATCATACTCATATGATGTCATTAATATGATGCATAGATGAAGATGGATCAATGAGTTGTATTGATACATGATGCATAGATAAGGATGGATCAATGTGGTTTCATTGCTATATGATGCATTGTTGAATTGATATTTATTTTCTTATCATGGTTGATAAGGTGTACAAATGGATGAACTCCAAAGTGGTCCCCTTATGGTGAAAGCCCTCACAGGAAGATGCTTTGCGGTTGAGTTATCCTTGAAGTATGGTTGGAGATCCCATACTTATATGTGGAATAATGAGTTTAATATTAGTGAATTTTTTAGTGGAACTATCCTATATGGATAGTGCTTTTCATGCAATTTCCGGTGGTATGTGGAATGTCACATAAATCCTCATGGTTTGAGAGTTATGGCCTCACGAAGTTGGAGGACCCTCACATGTACGCTTGAAGCCCCAAAAGGTCAAAGAAGTCAAAGATATTGCAAAGAATAAATTACTATTTAAATGGTAAATAAAAGTTAAAGTCGAGGAGGAATATTTAAATGGAGAACTTTCTATTTATTGAAAATGGTTAACCCTAAAAAAGAGGAAAATAGGTTAAGTGACCTAGAAATGGGTTAAGTGACCTAGAAGTGGGTTAAGTGACCTAGAAGATGCTTCTAAGGAAGCTACTTGGAGATTATTAATAAGAGGCAAGGGTCTCTTGTGTAAGTGTATCTTTTGTGTATCTTGTGTGAATCTATTGTGTGCATTTCTTGAGCATGTATTGAAGATCTAGTCTGAGAGGGAGATTGTTTGAAGGATCTCATGGATGCAACAAAGTTTCGGTAAGTAAGAGATCATGAAGGAAAAAGTCTCAGAACTTCATAAACCCTAGTTTATGATGTATACGCGGGCTGTAGTGATCCAGGGCACATACATACACGGGATGAATGAGGACAAAGCATGTATAGTGGATGAAGTCAGGTAGACATGTGTGTGAGATGGTGTCAGGATCTTGAAGACTAAAGCAGGTTCCATATCTACATTCTATAGGCTCAGATATTCCATAAAAACTCTGGTATGGTTACATTGTTATCTTGATGGATACTCTTGCATATTATGTGGTGAATGCTTGAGGCATTCTTGGTATGGTTGTTGTGATGTGGTTTGTGTTGGCTGATAGAGTGAGCAACACTCTTATGATTCAATGCTGACATGATTGCTATAGTATGCTTATACATGATTGAGTAGCATTCATATTGTATGGTTGAGGAGAATGAGTAAGTTGTTGGAGAGATTGGATGTGTTGGGATTGGTTATGGATCAGATGGGACAGTGAAAGAAAAAATAGAATGTGATTGAAGGTTGCAGAGGATTTGTGTGAGTGATGAGAAGAAAAACCTAATTGCTCAGAAGTTATACGCAGGCTGTAGTACAGACTATCTTCGTACATACACGAGTTGTTCTACTGGTAGGGCGTGTACATACACATGTTTCACTACTGATAGGTCACGTACCTATTGACATATTGATACATGTTGAGGATTGTTTCCTCGTCTCAGTCGGTCCTGAGGATGTAAGATGAATATTAAATTATAGAGCTGGTGCTCTTGTAGAGTTGTACTATATTCAGTTTTTGTTGATAACCCAAGGATTGTAGTCCGTAATAAAAGGAAAAATTGTACATACATCTTGTGTTCCTTGTGATGATAATTTTTTGATGATATATTGTTGATATATGTTGTTGATATGTATTCACACTTAACTAATTATAAATGACAACAATAAGTAAGAGTAAATGGTGGTTGCTAGCTAATGAGTTTTGCATAGGGGATTTTTGAAAAGAAAAATATTCCTACATTGTTCCCCCCCCCCCCCTCTCAGTGTAGTTGGTGTGTCCAACAATTGGTATCAGAGAGGGCCTTCACTATACACCTTAACAAGATTGAAGGAGATCCATAGACACACAAATGGATGATGAAGTTTCAATCCTTGTTGAGGAAAACTATCCTACTTGGAGAATATAAATAAGAGTGCATTTGAAAGAGACGGGAGTGGGTATTTGGAAGGAAACCATTGGTGGATCAGTTTCCTTGAAGAACAATTCAAAGTTTGTAGCTCAAAGGAAAGGAAAGAAGAATTATGCATTAGCTCTCAAGACCATTCTTAGTGGACTCTCAAGTCCTATCAAAGAGAGCATGGGACAATGCACTTCCGCCAAGGATCTATGGCTAAAGCTAGAGGAGACATATCAAAGAAAGAAGGGAAATATTGAAGACCACTCCATCAAGATCATAAAAGGTAAAGAATCATGTGATGATGTTATCAAAAAGGAATATCTTGAAGACATTTCAAATGAAGGTAAATAATCTCCACAAACCCGTGATTGCAGTAATTCAAAATGTGATGATATTGAATTTTTCTGTACAAGTGAAGAAGAAAATCTAGAAACAGTTTGTATAGAATAAATTGATTTTTATCCAATGGAAGAAGTAGAAGAAAAAACTATTGGAGATTAAAGAGAAAGTTGAAACAAGTCTATATGAATATAATAATGACCACTATTATATAGACTATAACTATCTTTCGGATAACACTAAAATTTTTCTTAAGAAGAGTCAAAGGAACATCTTGAAGTTAAAGGAAATGTTGAAAGAAATAGAAGAGAATAGTAAGACCCAATTAAAATAAAAGGAAGAAGAGACCACAAGACTAAAGATTGAAAAATAAGATAAGAAGGTAGATGATGAGATTAGCAAAAGTCTTGAAATTATTGTCCATCTCAAGAACCAAATTGAAGAAGCCAAAAGGGTAGAGGAACTATTGAAGAATCAAGTAAATGAAAAGGAAGAGTCATGTCATAAGTTAGAAGCTGAAGTTGTTGATATTAGAAATAAAGTAGAAAAGTCAAACAAATTCTTGAATATCTCACAAATCTTGAATGAGATCTTGGAAAGTCAAATATCACCAAATGATAAATCAGGTCTTGGATACAAGGGAGAAGCTACACATACAGAAGAAATCACCTCAAAGAAGTATGAGGTAAGTACCCCACTCTCAAAGTATGAAGATAATGTTGCAAGTGAACCATCTACACAATGGAAGGAAAGTTTCAAAAGAGCAAAGCAAGGAAGACATCAAGAAGCCATCGTTACACCGCAAAGAAGATGGACACCAAGGCAAAGGTCTAAAAGTATTTTTCTTGGTCAATGTTATTCATGTAATGAATATGGTCACTAAGCTTTGGAATGCACATCTTATACAAGGAGAGACAATGGAATATTTCATAACACCATAAGGTGTTGGATATGTGATCAAGTAAGACACATTTTTGTTCATTGTCACAACATGAGATGTTACAGCTATAGTGGATTTGGCCCCAAATCCCAGTATTTTTAGAACACAAGAAGAAGTTCCATGATGGGAACTTCATATAGCATGACTAGAAGAAGGAATGAAGTAAGGAAGGGAGACATATTTGAGAAGATGGAAGCTCAGATCTCAAGTTCTGAGAAGCAGGGAAATATTCAAAAGTGGGTGAATAAGATTGAACAATCAGAGCAAAATGGAAGCCTTAAGGGAGGCTCAAGTGTGTCATCTACTGAAGCATACGTGGGTGAAAGTGGTAATAGTCACGTACATACGCAAGATGAACTTGAATAGGTTGCATACATACATGAGTTGTCTATGCAGAAGGCCACGTATATGTGGTAAAACCTAGGGAAAAGGGATATGCACATGGATTGCAGCTTGATTTGATGGCATAACTCTGTGATGCAAGGTCTGGCATATTTTTGTTGCAGGTTCTGACATTGTTTGCTGCAGATTTCCATGATTACATATTGAATTATGAAAGGTGATGATATAAAATAAAAGGCTATCTTGGATGCATGGCACTAACCCATGAGTATGGATTGAGGCATTTTCTATTGAAGAAAAATCTTGGTTATGAAAGTGAAGTTATGGCACCTTGTTTATGTGATGTATCGTGATGATGCTAGCTAGAAATTCCATTGATCTATTGAAGCACACTACTAGTACATGTATTGTTGGATGCTTAGTATTTGTTGTGGTAAATGGAGGATTGAGGCTGATTTTTTTAGGTACATGGCTGGCACATGTTTTTTTGATTTGGCATACATGCATTGGTGCATAGATGATGTACTTGCTTGGTACAAGTAGTGATACATGTTGACGTTCATGTTTGGTACACTCATAGATGGTATATGTTTGGATGATAGTGCTTGGATAGAATTACACCATTGGTATTACTCGATATTTTGGTACATGACATGTGAGATGATATAGCTGAGACACTTGATTGATTTTTGGTTCATGGTGGAGACATACCATTGGTATATTCACATGGTTGGCATGTTGATAAAGGCATATGATTGGTATACTATTGGCACATGTTTTGGTACATGATGTATTTGTTCATTGACATATCTTTTTCTTCATGATGTTTGGTATGGAATGAGTTTGATGCATGGATAGGTCCAAGTATCGTCATGTGGTAGCATATTTTTCATACTATAGAGAAGATAGGGGGAGACATACCCATAGGGGGAGTCATTCTTATTCCCATGATTCTAGGAGGAGATTTTATCAGACGCATACTTGGTAAAATAGCCCTATATTTGAAGAAAGAGCATAGAGGCATAATTTCAGGTGGAGAAATGGTCATAGGTGGAGTATGAGAAATTCATTTTCATCATTAAATCAGAGGTATATCCTTTGTTCAAAAAGGGGAGAGATTATTCAAGCAGGGGGAGCAACCCTAAGGAGAGTTCAAGCAGGGGGAGCAACCCCAAGAGGAGAATGACCCTTTTCCATTGATGCCAAAGGGGGAGAGATAGTCACATTGATGTGATTGATGACTATTGATGTAGAGCATGCCTTGTCTACATGTTGACATCAATTATTGGTGTTTACATCAATGTTGGTATTTCCATCAAGGCCAAAGGGGGAGATTGTTGGAACATGTTGTCATTGATGCGAAAGGTTTAATTAATTGATGTCAAAGGATTGATGTCAAGGGATTGATTGATGTCAAAGGATTGATTGATTGATGATTGATGTCAAATGTAATATGTATTGTCCTTGATGAGAATGGATAGATGTGAAGTGGAATCATACTCATATGATGTCATTGATACATGATACATAGATAAAGATGGATCGATGTGGTTTCATTCCTATATGATGAATTGTTGAATTGATCTTTATTGTCTTATCATGGTTGATAAGGTGTACAAATGGATGAACTCCAAAGTGGTCCCCTTATGGTGAGATCCCTCATGGGAAGACGCTTTGCAGTTGAGTTATCCTTGAAGTATGGTTGGAGAACCCATGCTTATATGTGGAATAATGAGTTGAAGATCAGTGAATTTTTTAGTGGAACTATCCTAGATGGATAGTGCTTTTCATTCCATTTCCGGTGGTATGTTTAATGTCACATAAATCCTTATGGTTTGAGAGTTATGGCCTTACAAAGTTGTAGGACCCTCATATGTAGGCTTGAAGCCCCAAAAGGTCAAAGAAGGAAAAGAGATTGCAAAGAAGAAATCACTATTTAAATGGTAAAGAAAAGTGATAAAGTCAAGGAGGAATATTTAAATGGAGAACTTTCTATTTATGGAAAATGGTTAACCCTAAAAATGAGGAAAGTAGGTTAAGTGACCTAGAAATGGGTTAAGTGACCTAGAAATGGGTTAAGTGACCTAGAAGTGGGTTAAGTGACCTAGAAGATGCTTCTAATGAAGCTACTTGGAGAGTATAAATAAGAGGCAAGGGTCTCTTATGTAAGTGTATCTTTTGTGTATCTTGTGTGAATTTCTTGTGTGCATCTCTTGAGAATGTATTGAAGATATATTCCAAGAGGGAGATTTTCTAGAGGATCTCATGGATGCAACAAAGTTTTGGTAAGTCAGATATCATGACGACAAAAGTCTTGGAACTTCAGAAACCCTACTTTCTGAGGTATACGTGGGTTGTAGTGAGCCAGAGCGCGTACATACACAGGCTGAATGAGGACAGGGTGTGTACAGTGGATGAAGTTAGTTATACATGTGTGTGTGTTGGTTCTAGGCTCTTGAAGACTAAAGAAGGTTCCAGATATGCATTCTATGGGTTCATATCTGTCATAGAAACTCTGGTATGATTACATTGTTATCTTTATGGATACTCTTGCTTATTGTGTGGTGAATTATTGAGGCATTCTTGGTATGGTTGTTGTGATGTGGTTTGTGTTGGTTGATAGAGTGAGAAGAACTCTTATGATTCAGTGATGATATGATTTCTATAGTATTCTTATACATGATTGAGTAGCATTCATATTGTATGGTTGAGGAGAATAAGTAAGTTGTTGGAGAGCTTGGATGTGTTGTGATTGGTTATGGATCAGATGGGACAGTGAAATACATAAGAGAATTTGATTCAAGGTTGCAGAGGATCTGAGTGAGTGATGAGAAGAAAACCCTAATTGCTCAGAATTGATACACAGACTATAGTACAAACTGGTCGTTTACATACGCAAGTTTTTCTACTGGTAAGGCACGTACATACGCGTGCTACACTACCAATAGGTCGTGTACCTGTTGATAGATTGATATATGTTGAGGATTGTTTCCTCATCTCAGTTGGTGCTAAGGATGTAAGCTATGTCTTGCATTATAGAGCTAGTGCTCTTATAGAGTTGTACTCTATTCAGTTGTTGTTGATAACCCAAGGATTGTAGTCTATAATAAAAGGAAAATTTGTACATACATATTATGCTCCGTGTGTTCCTTGTGATGATGATTTTTGGATGATATATTGTTGATATATGTTGTTGATATGTGTTCACACTTAACTGATTATAAAATGAAAAAAATAAGTAACAATAAATGGTGATTTCTAGCTAATGAGTTTTGTATAGGGGATTTTTGAAAAGAAAAAGATCCCTAC
>JZKD02S1205769.1:97157-108864 GCA_000966675.3 Picea glauca | reverse complement strand
CAATGGTTCAAATGGTTACCCTTGGCAGAATGGTGGTATAACACTTCTTTTCATACTACAACAAAAATGACACCATTTATGGCACTCTATGGATACCACCCTCCTTCCATCACTTATTCTCTAAAATAAAAATTTAAGGTTCAAGCAGTGGAAGATCACAACAAGTTCTCCAAATATTAAAGGACAACCTAACCATGGCACAAAATCGCATGAAACGACAAGCAAATCAACATGGTAGTGAAAGAAGTTTTGAAGTAGGAGATTGGGTGTTTTTAAGACTACAACCATACAAACAGATGTCCCTCAAGCAACCCAAGAAGGATAATAAATTATCACCAAAGTACTATGTCCCTTATAAGGTGTTGCAAAATATTGGTACTATGGCATACAAATTGGAGTTCCCTGCATCTTCATGAGTACACCCAGTTTTCCATGTTTCATGATTAAAGAAGGTTATAGGTGACAAGATCCTAGTTCAAACTATATTTCCAGGACTTGACGAGGAAGGGAAAATCATATTGGAGCTTGAAGCCATCACTGACACAAGAATTCACCAGCTGAGGAATAGATCCATTTCAGAGTATCTCATTAAATGGAAGAAACTACCGGCTGAAGATTCCACTTGGGAAGATGAGTCTTTTATACAGAAGCATCAAAAGTTACTCAAGCGTTGTAGACAAGACTTGTCTCAATGGGAGGGGCATGTTAAGCCCTAAATAATGGCTCATTACCCCTTAATTTGGGCATATTACATTAGTAATGTTATTTTATTTGTGTCAACTTTAGTCCATTAGTTGTAATTATACCTCCTAGTCTCCTATATATACCAAAGAGACATTTTCATTTGGAATCATCTTGTAATTGTACATTAATGTGGGCATAAGGAGGTTTCCCCCTTGAAGAGGCTTATTATATGAATTTATCTCCTTTTCAAGGCGTTGAGTACTTATTCTGAGGTTTTTCTATGCTATATTGATATTTGGTTCTTAAGGAAATTCGTATGGATAGTAACATGTAGTTTTGCACATTCAGTTTTTCATGAAAAACAAGCGGAGAATAGAGGAGAAGAGTTTGAGAACTGAAGAAACAAGGCTAGGTGAATTCTGGAGAATGTTGAAGTGTTTTTGGAGCATTTTGGAGTTGAATATTGAAGATCTAGGTTGTTGAGCCTGAAGAGTGAACTCCTGAGTGAGTTTCATTGTAACAAGAAGTGGTTGTTTTTTTTTTTGTTGGTGGTTTTGATGCCAGTGAGTTCCATTGAATTCCTAGAAGAGATATTAATGGTTACTTGTGCGAGAGAGACTTTGATAAACGAATGGGATTCTCGATGGACTGAGAGCAGTGAAGGGTAGCATTCCTTGGGTTGGGCATGTCAAGTGGAAGAGAGCTAGAGAAAATTCAAGATAGTTGTAGGAGAATACCAGTGGGTTGTGGGATATTGAGTTGTGAGTGGACTGTTAGAGGCACCCTTCTCTTGTGGATTCCTATCCCTATATGGGGGTGATTTTTTGTTGATATTTAGAACAACAGGTCTATGGTTGGGTGGAACATCCTTCACAATTAGATGGTTGCACAAACTTTCTTTAAAGATAAGTGTTTATCTATTTCGCTGAGTTATTTTATGAGTCTCATAGCTGTGCATTTACTCTGTGAATGAGAATGGTTTTATGTAATGTTATAAATGTTTTATTATCTACATTCATGATCATTTAAAATGTTATATACACATTCGATTAAGAGTATCATAATCTAGTTAATTATGTGTATAAATTGTGGTTGGTAAGTCACAGGAAATGAATTAGCAAGAAAATATTTTATGTGTATTATGTGTAGTAATGCTCCGTAGTTAAGCTGGGGAACATTACATATTGGTGTCAGAGTGACGTTTTTCAACACTAAGCTTGTATGGGCCAAGAGCCAATGTGAATTGAGCAAATTCGTGGTTTCATATTTCATCTTGTGACAAGTTTGGGGGAAAATGTTAAACCGAGGTGAAATCCCCAAATTATGAGTAGATTTCAAGTTTAAGTGCTTCAGAGCAGTCAAAGAAGGAAATTTATGGCGTTGAGTTGCAGGTTGCAGAGTCGATTTTGGCTTTTCCCATGTGTTTCATGGTGGCCATGAAGTTTGGTAACCAACAACCCAGATTAATTCAAATTGGAGAATCAATGGTTGAGATTAATTTGCAGAGGGTTTGAATAGGTCGTTCCTAATAGACCTTTGGGAATAAGGTTGCGAAAAAACCTTTGATTTGGGAATGAATTCGGGTCTGACGAGAGGAGTCTGATGGTAGAAGACTGAAGAAATGAGAGTTTTTAGATCAGTCAAATTCTTTCCCAGTTGTTGGATCTGTGGGGAGTGTTTTTATAATTCTAGTAGTAGTGAAGAGTTTCCAATGAAGTCAGTTTGACCGAGTTAAAGTTTGAGTAGTTGAGACTTTGCAAGAATATCTATACCATCGAACGTGAGTAACTTCAGCCATTAGATTTCTTGGAAAGGTGGCTTTGGAAAGGTCCATTCGGGAAGCTCGAGGGTAACTTCACTTTTCGATGAATTCAATTCGACTGAGGTAATTGGTGCGCAACTTGGGAACTCGAGATGATCATGGTCGTGGATCGACACGTTTGTTAACTATCCAATCTATCGGGTGAACATGTTGTCTAGGAAGGGCTGAGGGTGAAAGAGAATGCCAAGTCAGTTTCCACATCAATGCACCATGTCAGAGGACATGTCAATAAGGGAAAACAAATCAAAGAATGCCACGACCTAGTCGGGTGCAATTTTTCAGAGAGGGAGTGTTTCGATGGATTCAGAAGGAATTGTTCCTGATAGTCTTCGAAAGAAAGTTACCAGAAGTATCGTTCCGAGAGAATTTTTCTGATGATTGAGTCCGACAGAATGATCCCAATAGGATATCAGAGTTTGAAGTTTGGAAGGGTCAATAAGCATGGAGATCCCTATTTCAAATGGGGTTTTTTTAATGAGAAGAGTGTGATAGTGTTTTGGACTATGGATTTTGGGGAGTTCGCGTACCCAACAACTTGGAATTTCCAATGGGAAGAGTGCAAGAAAGAGTTTCTAACAGGATTGTGAAGGTCTAGTCACAGCTTGGAAAGGATAAGTGGATCTACAATTGGGATTATTCTCGAACTTGAGATCGATGGTTTGGATCTAAATACTGTTACAACTGTAAATTAGTGAAATTTTTCATGAAAATTCTAGTTTTTGAAGGTCTTCATCTTGTAGGGAATTTTTTAGGGCTTAAACAATGTTTTTAGAAGATCAAATGTTCACCAAATTGTATGTACTTGTAGTACACACAATTTATGCTTCTAAAATGAAAGATCTCAAGGAGATCTTTCCAACGAGTTATTTTGAGCCGAAACAAAGCTTGTATGAAGAAGTTATAGCCTAAATAGTCAAGGGTAAAATTCAGTACCAGATTTCTTTTAGAGGGCATACCTCCTTGCTCAGAAGTCAGTTTGGGGCCCAAGAGAAGTCTATGGAAATATCATGGATTGTAGAAGTCAGCGATGGAGCCAAAACGTAATTATGGGTATCTAAAAATGTGTTGGGAGAGAAAGAGGACACCTCTAGCATTCAGGGTTGAAAAAGGGAAAATGGTCAAAACTTCTGAAGACCATAACTTTCTACTTGGAACTCATAATTGGGAAAATGAATAGTTGATGGAAAGGTATTGAGGAGAAGAATCCATCTATTAATCCAAAAAATCAATTTGAGTAGTAAATTTCACAGTCAACTCAAAAGATGATTGGTGGCATTAAAGGGCATAAAACTTTGTGCATTCTTTTCCAGAATTGTGTGTGTATATATTTTTGTCTAACAAAAATCTATTTGCATGCACATTTTCTGCAGAATTAGAGGTTCATAAAAGAAGTTTGTTTCCTATATGAGAACCATAGCAATGGAATATGTCCAAGGGTCCTACAGTCATGAGGAGGAATTCATAGGTATCCATGTCATCATGGGGAATGTTGAGACTGAGTCCAATGGATGAAGAGATAGGAAAGACCCTATAACTATGAGGAGCTTGTAGAGAGATATGCAGAGTTATAGGGATGATAATGAGAAGATTATCAAATCTCAAGAAGAAATACTACATAGATAGAACATGTTGCAGAAGCAAGCCAATAAGGGTGTTGGAATGAATCAAGAAGTCAGTGTTAGACAAGTGACAACATCCAAATCCCATAGAAGAAGGGATGGGCATGGTAATGATAGGCAGTAAAGAAGTAGGAGTAGGCGCCATCATTCCTTGGAGAAATCCACTGGGAGGGCTCATTCTAGTTTAGGGCTAGGGAACAGCCCAAGTGTGTGTCCTGTCAAGAGATAGAGGAGAAGGCATGGGGGATACATATTTCAAGGTGAACTTGGGAAGATCAATCCCCCTAATTTCAATGGTGATCATAGGAAGGGAGAAGAGTTTTAGGTCTGGTTGTTGTAGATGAAGAAATATTTCCAGCTTCATGACTACTCGTCAGGGGTAGAAAGACGAATAAAAACCTACCACTTGCAAGGAAAGGTAACCACGTGGTGGGATCAACCTAAGAAATCCTAGCATCTAGATGAGAAGAGGGTCTCTTGGGGGTGGTTCAAGGGATATTTCCAAGAAAAATATTTTTATGAGCATTACTATGAAAGGAAGATGAAATAATTCTTTGAACTCAAGTTGGGAATCATGACAATCGATGAGTATGAGAAGAGATTATTTGAGTTTCTGAAGTATGCGGACTTCATAAAGTATGAGAAGGTCAAAATAAAAAGTTTTCTAAGTGGGTTACCCTCTTTATACAATGAAAAGATACAATATGACAACCCAAGGACTTTGGAGGAGACCATAAGGAGAGAAGAGCATATCTATGATCAAAGCAAAGGGAGGCCAGTCTTCCAAAAGACTTGGAATGACAATATTAAAGGAAAGAGGGATCAAAGGAAAAATGGAATTAAGCAACCCTTTTTCAAGTACAACTCCTAAGAAAATAAACAAGTAAAGTCAACCCAAAATGAGCACCAGACAATGTATTATTTTGGGAAAAGGACAAAGAAACAACTTGTACAATGTTGGGGATGTGACGGGAATCACTTGTATAGGGACTTCCCTCACAAAGGAGAAAGAATGGCTTTCCAAAACATTCAATAGGATGAAAAAATTGAAAATATGGGAGGAAGCATGCCAAGGATTTATGCATCCTTGGACAACAAGCAAGCAGAGTATCAATCCCCCATGATTGAAGTGGAAGGTAAGATCAATAATCAACCTATAGTAATTTTAATTGATTATGGAGCTAGCCATAGTTACATAAACTCTAAAATTATTGAAAGATTTCACTTGCAAAGGAATATGCATAAGAAATATTGGTTAGCTCAGTTATACATGGGGGCTAAGAGAAAGATCGATGAGTTGGTTAAAGATTGCTCAATAGACATTAATGGACTCAACATGATTGTAGATGTGAACATTATACCTTTGGGTTCATATGACTGTCTAATTGGCATGGATTGGTTGGAGAAACACCATGTTGTCCTAAACTATTATAATAATACCATATCTTGTCTTGATGAGAAAGGGCAACAAGGAAAGATTCAAGGCATTCCAAGAGTTGTAGTTATTAGAGAAATTTCATCCATGCAGCTAAAAAAGAGTTTCAGGAAGGGATGTCAAATTTTTGCAACTCCCGTGGAAGAGGAAGCTAGAGATAAAGAGGAAAGTCTTGAAGACCATCTGGTCTTAAAATATTTTGAAGATTTTTTTTAGCAAATCCCAGGATTTCCATCGAAGAGAGACATTTATTTCTCTATTGATTTGGTGCTAGGAGCTTCCCCAATGTCCAAGAAATCCTATAGAATGGGCACACCAGAATTGAAAGAGTTGCAGATGTAGCTTGAAATGTTTTTGAAGAAAGGGCATATACGCCCAAGTGTGTCACATTGGGGAGCCCCAGTTATTTTTATGAAGAAGAAATATGGGACCTTAAGGCTATGTATTTATTTCAGACAACTAAATAAGGTCACTATAAAGAACAAATATCATCTTCCAAGGATTGATGATCTATTTGATTAGTTGAAAGTTGCGAGAATCTTTTCCAAGATTGATTTGAGGTCGGGTTATCATCAAGTGAGGATAAAGGAAGAAGATATCAACAAGACAACATTTAGAACAAGGTATAGGAATTATGAATTCATAGTAGTTCCATTTGGACTATCAAATTCTACAACCATTTCCCATTCCCTAATGGAAGTGGGAAGTGATCACATTAGATTTTATTACAAAGCTTCCCAGAACGTTGAAGCAACATGATTCCATCATGGTGGTGGTGGAAAAATTGACTAAGGAATCACATTTTATTCTCGTGAAGAAAACACACAAGGCATGAAACATTGCATAGATTTACATGAAGGAAGTTGCTAGGCTACATGGAGTTCTTAAGGCAATAGTTTTGGACAAAGATTACAAGTTTACATCCAAATTTTGGAAAGGTTTGTTCAAATGATTTGGGAAAAATATGAATCTTAGTACAACATATCACCCAGAGTCAGATGGGAAAACAAAGAGGACCAATAGGATAATTGAAGACATGCTCAGGATGTATGTGATGGACCAACCATCAAAATGTGAAGACTGCATCCACTTAGTGGAGTTTGATTACAATAATGGGTATCAAGCCTCATTAAAGATGAGTCTGTTTGAAGCTTTGGATGGTAGGAAATGTAACACACCAATGAGATGGTATAACCCAATAGACCAAGCTATCATTGGGCCATATTTGTTAAAGGAAATGGAGGAACATATGACAAAGACCAGGCAAAATTTGAAGGTTGCCTAGGATAGACAAAAAAAACTATGCAGACAAGAACAAAGTTTTTAGAGATTTTAAAGTGGGAGAACATGTTTTCCTAAAAGTGAAAGCAAAAAGAAGTTCGATAAGATTGGGTTGCTGCCCAAAGTTGGCAGCAAGGTATTGTGGGCCTTTTGAAATATTAGAGAAGATAGGGTCAGTTGCATACATGCTAGCATTGCATGCATCCATGAGAGTGCATAGTGTATTTCATGTATCATTATTAAAGAAATGTGTGCCTGACCCTAACCACATAATTGATTGGATTGCGATCCAGGTGGAAAATGAAGGGGATTTCCGGGTGGAACCAGTATGCATCTTGGACCGAAAATTCAAAGTGATTCACAAAAAATCCATATGGATGGTAAATGTTCAATGGGCCTGCTACGGTCCTAAATATGCAAGGTGGTAGAATGAAGAAACTATGCAAGATGAATACCCACAATTTTTTGTTAATTTTTGAAGAAAATAGAAGCTAAAATGCATGACTCCATTTTTGGGCAGCTAGATTCCATAACCACATCTCATAAATTATGGGTCACCTGCGCTAATAGCCCTCATAAAATAAGGGTGTATCCCAATGGACTGAGGGAAATGAAGGGGGGCACATTCCTTGGGTCAACAGGATGATAAGAACGAGAGAATATGGTTGGGACTACCGTTGGAGGGTAACAATTATATAATTTTGTTTTATTTTCTAAATATTCTGATGTAAATTTGTACATGTATTTCGGCATGGTGTGATGCATCGAGGAAAATGCACAAATTTAGATGAGGGGGAATGTAACATCCCCACTATATTCCCTAGTTTAATTAATGCATAATGTAAATATGAATGTGGCTATAACCAAGCAATGTAATATGCGAAATGTAATTTTTGAATTTAATAAAAATATAATGTGATACCAGTTGTTGGGGGAATATGGACGGAGATGGGGGTTGGTTAATCCATGTTGGGCCCGAGATATGATCACTTTTATGACGGTTATTATACACTTTTTCCACATGTACATATGTGTTTTTCATATTTTGAAGGAGTTTTTTGAAGAATTTTATGTTAAAACGGTATGATCTCCACCAGGTACGTGTGATTCATGTTTAATATCATTATTGGGTATAATTCATCACGTTTTATGATTACCAAGAGCTAATTCACGTTTTTCTGGTGTTACAGGACAAAAACGCACCACATTTCTACTTCCGGCACTCAGTCCGACACTCCTTCCAGTACTCGTTCTGGTACCCGATCCAACGCTCTATCCAACACTGCATATTGCACAAAAATGGAGGGTGACTTAGCGGTTATGGTATTGGCGGCCAGTGATGGGCAAATCGGGAACATGGGTTTTGTTCATGCTTGCCCCCTCCAGCTACTGAGCTCCCGACAACTCAGTTTTGGTTGTTCAGCTGAGCAATTATTGGCTCGCTCTGTTTTATCAGTTAGGGCATCATTTAATGAAAATTGTCAAATTTAGAAGCGGTTCGACCCTCCTATGGTCGAACACTTGGTGTGTAAACATTACAAATACCACCGAGGTGGTCAGATAGTTGTTAAGTAGCATAAACATCAGTGTGATAGGTAGAAATACGTTTTTACTCTGTTTTGCCATTTTACATTTCCAGATTATACAAGAGCTATGTTTTTAAGTTTTTATGGTGAATTCATCTTGCTGAGCGCGTGGTGTGCTTTTATAAAGTGACCATGACTTGCTGGGGGGCCCACCGGCAGTCTGGTAACTGTCTTTGTGTTTGTTTATGCATTTCATAGTTTAGTTGTTCTCTTTATTTTCCTGTACATGCATTTTTATTATGTTAATTAGTTTGTTGTTATAATTTAATTGCTTTGACTCTCTTTTGCAGGTTAGTATGATGAATTGTGTTAGCATGCATTAATATTGTAGTTAGGAATGGATCTGCAGATCCCTAGACTAACCCCATATGTAGTTAGATATTAGATTATATTTTTATTTATGATTTTAGAATCAAGTTTAAAACAGAGTTTTAATTAGAATAGAACAAAGTTTTTATTTGAGCTTTCTTCGACAAGGATTTGATGGATGGATATGATCAATTTCAGTTTTTAATCATAGCTTGCTTATTTCATTTTTATGTAGAATTGGCTTAGCTAGTTGCTGATTAATGTAGTTGTTAGTTTACTTTTTAATGTCATGTTTTAATTTTCTATTTTTAAGCACTTTCCTATTGTAGTTTGAACTTTGAATTGTTAGAATAGATGTAGCATAGTTTCAATTTATGTAATTTCCTTTTATAGAATTAAAATGCAATTATATTTCTTAGTTAATGGTTGAATCTAGTTTTTCTTACATAGTATAGAAGTACAATGATGATCTCGTTATATTGTTGATGGTTAATAAATGAATATGCATGGTAATTGACGATTGTTTATGTCATGGATAAATTCTCATTGGATTGTTTAATCCATACCTTTCACTTTGCTATTGAAATTAGTATTGAGCTTATACCACTTGAATTGTCCTTTGTTGTCAAGTGCCATCGAGATATCATACGACACCGCAGACATTCACACAACCACCAACATTATGTTTGAGTTTTCATAGATTAAGAAATAGTTTTCTTGTTTTCATAGATCATAAAAGATGGCTTTCCTGCTTTCATAGCTCAGAAGATATAGTTTCTTGCTTTCATAGCTTAGGAAATAGTTTTATTGTTGTTATAGGATAGATAGTCTTTTTCTTTGATAGCTTAGAGAACAATTTGCTTATCATATATTAAAGGTTCGTTGCTAGTCTTTCTTGCTTTCAATAAAATAGATTTTCTTTCATGAATTAGAAATAGTTTTGAATTAAGAATTTAGTTCACTTGCCTCTTAGGCTAGATAGTTGTTCAATGAGAATTTTTAATTTGATTGCTTGTAGTAGTTAGTTGTCTATTTGCTTTAGTAGGTTAGTTAATTGTCTTTGCTTACTTGTCTATTTGCTTTAGTAGGTTAGTTAGTTGTCTTTGCTTACTTGCCTATTGCTTTAGTAGGTTAGATAGTTGTCTTTGCTTGCTTGTTTACTTACTTTAGTAGGTTAGTTAGGTGTCTTTGCTTGCTTGTTTATTTATTTGCTTTCATAGGGTAGTTACTCATTGAATATAGGTTGGCAAGTTAAAGAAGTTTTCTTTTGTCATTTGTTTATTATGCTTAAATAGTTGCATTTGCTTATTGTTATGAACTAGTTTGCTTCAAGTAGGGTTTTTAATTGTTTTCTTAGAACTATCCATCGATCCTTGGCCCAAAAGTACTTAGGTTATATAGTTTCAAGTTTCTTAGTAGGGTTTTCTCATTACATAGCTTTGCTTGAATAGATTAGCCATTAGATAACTACCTTCCTTAGTTAGACTATACTACTACCAACCCTTCTACCTTTGGCATATATTTTGCTACAACTCTAAGTTTACTTACCCCGGGTTGAAAATTTAATTGAGGGTTTTTAGTGTGTGTTTAGTGCATATATAACACCCATCAATCCACAAGAAAAGGGGGAATTCCTAGGGAGTGTCTAAGAGGGGCCCAAAGGGAGAAATTAATTATGGGTATTAATTCAAATCTGTATTTCTTAATTTTAATATCATTTGTGAACAACCTTCTACTTTTTTGTTTAAGTGTATGAGAGCCCAATCATTAAAGTCGTGTAAGAGGGTGGGTGTATAAGTCATATCCCATAGTTATTGGAAGCATGGGGCTGAGGTACAATCAAAATTGGGTAGAGTGGGAAGTCAACTGTCTTGGGAGAAGACAGGAAATTTGTATGGGTAGTAACATGCAGTTTTTCACATTCAATTTTTCATGAACAACAAGCAAAGAATAGAGGAGAAGAGTTTGAGAACCGAAGCAACAAGGATGGGTGAATTCTAGAGCATGCTGGAGTGTTTTTGAATTGAAGACATAAGACCCAAGTTGTTAGGCTTAAAGAGTGAACTCTTGAGTGAGTTGCATTGTAACAACAAGTTGTTGTTGTTGTTTTTGTTGGCAGTTTTCCTCACAGTGAGTTCCCTTGAGTTTCCAGTAGAGATATTCTTGGTCACATGTGCCAAAGAGACCCTAATAAATGTGTTGGTGCAATTATATGCATAATATATTACCAAACATAAATTATCAACCAGGATTCATAATCAGTAGAGTTGATGCACTATATGTGCCGATAACAGATAGGTTCATATGTCTGTTTAGTATAGCTTAGATAAGAAAACCATTTAGAAACCAAGACACTTTTAAAAATGACAATCTTCACACAATTCAAAAGCTGGAAAGCAAAATTCATAAACAAACAAAAACTCTTGCTCAAGTGATAGACCAGTTCATTGATGGCTCATGAAAGGAAAAGATGAACTTTGATTCTAACTTATGAAGAAACTAAAATAACAAGTGGGATGCTCCATTAAAGCTCATGTATGGTGAAATATGGAGATCCCATTGTTCCTGCATTACCACACTTTGCAACAAATTCAAATAGTGAAATCAAACAAAATAACATGAAATCAAAATAACAGGTACATGAAATGAAAATCTACACTAATAATTTACAATGAGCTTACCACGCTGGATTGGTGGCCCTTGTCGATGCCAACATGGAAACTTTTAGATCAGCAGATGCTAACTTTTAAGAGACACAAGATCACTGAACTCAAACTTGCATTAATCTTCAAGAAGTAGGTTTACAAAAAGAGTCTTTTCATGAATCAAATCTACATCATACCAATTCTCCTCTCAATCTACATCATAACAATTCTTCATTCTCTCCCCTCATGAAGAGAGGGCACTCTCTTTTATACATGAGAGATTTGAAAAGAAGATAAGCATCTCATAATTACAGATCCACTTTTCT
>JZKD02S1205769.1:85554-97107 GCA_000966675.3 Picea glauca | reverse complement strand
CATTATTACAAAATATTATCCCTTCAAATCCTCACACATATCTCTCATATATCTTGGATAAGATATGACAATCAAATCTCCATGATCTTCTCCTTGGAATAGGCTTGAATTATCTCCTCAAATATTGAAATGGTGGAGGAAGTATTTGAGAAGTCTTTTTTGAATTAATCCTTCACATATTCGTACACATGATAAAGCTCACACATTTTTTAGATATATATGAAAACATGCCAATTTTCTAATATTTAATCACAAATTCCCTTTTAATACTAAAATAAATGATTTGGAAAATAATAAGGTTAAACCCATATTTAATTATGAAAATGGTATCATGAAAGGTTAATGGGGCGATGAAATGTGAAGAACGATGAAGGGAAAGGTGAATGGAAATACGACATTTCTAAGTCCCAACATACCCCCCAACTAAACTTGTTGCATGTCCTCATGCAACTGTGCATGGATCTTCTCAAAAAAAATTGCCATCTGAATTTTGGCTTTGAGTGATGATAATGAATATTTCCTAGATGGGATTTACATGAGTAACAATTGACATTTTCTTATGGTTGGTTCTTGTGTGACAACCATAAATATAGAAAATGTTGGTTCTTGTGTAAGAAACATTAATTTCGTTATTTGTTCGCTTGTTGTTATGATAATAAAATGTTGGTTCTTGTGTAAACAACATTCATTTTGTTATTTGTTCTCTTGTTGTTATGATAATAATTTACCCATTTACTTGCTGCAATAAGAAAACATCACTGAGTATAAGAAATCTCTTTTGCATATTTTTGAATCATGTCAATATGTATATCAATTCTTATGAAGCAAAGTGCAACAAAGTATCGTTGAAAGAAAAAAAATGTTGGTAGATGGTAAATGAGACGAAAAATGGAATAATGGTAGTGGGAAAATGGAGTGATGATAGCGAATATAGTCTCCCCCCCCCCCAACTGAATTGGTTGCATGTCCTCATGCAACGTGGCATGAGTCATAGAAGTGAAAAGGAAAGGGAGCATGGTGAGGGATTTTTCCAAATTCATTCACTCTAGCATGTAAGGAATTGTATGATTAAATATTAGAAAACAACATACCTCCACTTACCCAAAATGTTGATGAACTATGCAATAGGAATATGGATGATGCCGCTGTTGGAGCATGGAATATGTCACTGTTGTAGGATCATGTGAAAGGTGACTGTTGTTGTAGCTGCGATTGTTGTAATTGCTAGATCAGAGAATGTGAAGTGGATGAATCTGAACTGCTACTGATGAATCATGGAAAAGAGGAAGTATGAAAGTGGAACTGTTGTACTCTCATATGGCTGAAAAAATATTGCTGCAACTGCTGATGGAGTCATGGAAAAGTGTATAGTCTTCACCTGATGCTAAACCCGATGGTACAATTCTAATCATGTGAATGGATGTGTCGATGTCGATCATGAAGAGAAGTCATTGGATTGCCGACCATTGATGAATGTCATTAACCAATGCGAGACAAACTCACCATTGATGTCAATGAGTGCCAAGGTACCCGAGTACATCTTGCAAAGTGTGAATAGATTTGTTGATTTCGAGCCACTTGCAAGATCTGGCTATCAAGGGACAATGATGTTTTCCCATGCTTGTCAGTGAGAGAACTTGCCATTAAGGCATGCAAGCCTCTAGGTACTCAAAATGGACTCTAGTCTATATCCCAGATAAGGTGTTGAGGTTGATGGGGCAAGACTTGTTGAAATGTGGGCCTTAAGGAATCCCACATCAGTCAATGTGAGTTCTGATAAAAATATTGGTAGGACTATAGGAAATATCTCAGTAGCAACAATGTTTATGGCAAGACAATGTAGTCATGGAAAAGGAGATGGATAGTTTTATTGACAAGGAAAAATGAACTGAAAAAGATAAAGAGATGTATGTGACTTAGAAATATAGGCGTGTGCAAAGTCATGAAGGATAAGGCGGTGGAAACTGGACTTCAAGACATGGATGACAAATAATCTTGGAAGGATAAAGGTAAATTATCATGTCATGGCGTAATTGGTTTTATGAAAGATGGTGGTGTAGTGGCGAACGTCATGACATGTGTGATGAAAAATTTAGCTCCTTCAAGATTTTAATAAAGCATGCTTTTCTGAAGAGTTTTGCGCTTCTTGAGAATCACTGTGGCATGGAATGCAAGCATCTTCATTCCTACAATCAAGCTTAGTACTAGTCCTGCAATCAAACTTGTGAGATCATCATAAAACATAAAATGCAAGATTAAGTACGAATGCGACAAATTAAAAAGATAAAAAAAAGTGTTTTACCTGTTGCGCACTTATTCCATTATTGATTGCTGCTTGAAGTGACTTAAGAAAAACAAATCATCATAAGGCATAAAAAAAACATGTTTGGAGATTATTGTTTTTAGGAAATGTTTTAGATCCATTTGCAATTTTATTTTTTTTAATAATTTTTTTTTATTATTGTAATTTTTTCCTTTTTTTATGGTTTTCTTATGGTTTTATTATATATATATATATAATAAACCAAAACAAAAAAATAAAAATAAAAAGATTATTGCTTTAAGTTTTATTTTGGTTAATTTATATATATATATTAAGTTTATTATGTTTAATTATTATTATTTTTACTATTAAACAAAAAATAAAAAATAAACAACTATACACGTCCCTATTAATTGTTTTTCTATTAAAATAAATAAACAAACAACTATACAACAAAAAAATAAAAAAATAAAATAAACAATAGAAACGGGAAGGCATCCAATTGATAAAATCCAAAACGCATCCCGATGCATATCGTGGAAATCTCAAAATGGAACTCTTACCTCCTGGAAATCTGCAACGATAAGGTTGTTAGCTGGTTGATCTGCTAGCACAAGGTGTTTCCGTTTGATTATTGTGTACATAGGTAACCATGCGCGACTTGCTTTTCTAGAAATTGATGCTCAGTTGAATGAGACGAATCTCCAATAAATAGGATATAGGAGATCTCTCGAACTCCTGTTTTCCAGGGGAAGCCTTCAAGAAATTGACTTTCACAATTCCCACAATGCCCTTCAATTCGTTGCTCATGTTTGATCTCCAAAACTAAATGATTAGCCGATTCTTGTGATGCAGATTAAATCCTCTGATATTTACAAGCGGTGCTTTTTTCAGGAATCCGAGTTTGGCCGCCACGGAGGGCTTCCCATTCATTTTGTCTTCTTCAGGTAGATTGCAGAACCTGTTATGCATCCATTCCAGAATCTGCTTTCCAGGTTTCAATTTCGTGGCATAATTATATCGTTTTCAACACTTGGTGGAAGCTTTGTAACGGGATCTAAAGGTTCACCATCTTTTGTTGTATTTTATGTCTTTCTATGAGTCTGCATGCGCGTAACCACAACCTGTATTGGATTGGTCAACAGTACATTCAAACACCCGGATAATGTTGCAACAAGAAGAGAAGAAATCATTCCAATTGACCCATCTCCTGCACCCTTTTTCTTACGCAAGCTCGACCATCAAAATGCCGATGAACTGGTAAACATAGGAGCACTCAGCAGAATCGTAGATCTCCATTAAAACAAAAGGGTAGGTGAAGCTCGAGGGGCTCTATTGTGATTATAATTTAACTCTCCATAACAGTGCTAAACTCGAGAACAAGAAGGTCATGAATGTGAATAATGCAATTATCCCAATTATCCCAAGCGTATTCTTCAGGCTCCACTCCAGCGAGGCCAATCGCTACTCCAACGAATCTATGGACGACCTCATCGAGGCCAATCCCTACACCAATGAATGTGATGGGTCTCGTGTTGGGCTGGAATTCACGGATCTGGAGTTCTCCTCAGTGGTCCTTGAATCCACTTGACCGAAGGTGTTGAATGTGATCTTCTGTCGATCACGCAGAGAGTATCCCAACGCAACCATTGTGAGGAGATTGTAGATATACCAATCAAGAACAAGCCTGCGATCGATCTCAAAAATGAAAGGGGCGGGAATAATTCAGTGCTTGCAGCACCTCTGGACGAAGAAAACCCCGGAAACTTCTGCAACTATATAATGCTCATTGCGCAGTCCGTTGGATCATCTCCACTGAGGCCCCTGTGGCTCATTTTCTGTATGAATTCCCACTATGAAGCTCAAAGGCGTGTCACATGGGCAAGTAGGAAAGCATGCAATCTCTTTCTGGCAGCACAACCTAGGTGTACATGTCTATAAAAAAAGGAATATCCATCCAAATTGCCATGACTGGAATGTACAAAGTTTTATTACCGTTATTTTTCATTATTTCTTATTTATTTATTTATTTATGCCTTCTTCTTTTTTAAATAATCCTAATGCACCTAATGTTTTATTTTTATTTGCAATCAAGGATGCCCAAATTTGTTTTATTTTTATTTGTAATCAAGGATGCACAAATTTATTTTTCTTTTATTATTATTATTATTATTATTATTATTATTATTATTATTATTTCCGTTTTATGTTTTGAAAAAAATAAAAAATAGAAGAAATTAAAAAATTACTTCGCAAACTTATCGAAAATTTATGAGCAAATGGAACAATTGTAGACCGAAAATAGATTAGGCAATTTTTTTGTAATCAACGCTAATTAAAAATTAGAGATTAGTTACGTGTAGTCAAATATCCAATGTAACCATAAGCGCAACAGTAATAAGAATATGTTCACTGTGAATTTTGCAATTGATAATCGAAAATATACATAAACTTGCGAAATTAAGTGTTGAAACTGTAAATTAACAAAATGAAAAGAAAAACTAAATGGATCTAACCTGGTACCTGCTTGAAACCATCATTCAATAATGATTTTGTTGGCATAGTTTTCACTCCTCGAATCGTGCCACAATTCCTCATTAGCCTCCTCGATCTCCTGCTCGCATAATTGTTCGTTATCAGATGTGTAGGGTTCCTTGTATGTTGTTTCTACGTTTGCCTCTGGAGGAGTAATTAAAATTTCAACTGCTGTCAAAATCTCCTCTTCCCAAGAAGAATGGATCCTGACTTTTGTTAGGATCTGAGTGAGTTGTTCCAAGCTTATACTCATAGTTAAACCATATTGAAAAAGGAGAATGATTTATCATCAAAGATTTGAATTTTTTAAACTAAGAAATTAAAATTATTTGTAAAAATAAAACACACCAAACTTGAACTCCTTGCGCTACTGGGACCCTGTTGTCACCAGGTTATCGATTCACACAAGTTATCTCATCATAAAAAAAAAACTAAATTTGCATAAATAAAAACACACTTTTTTCATAAAATAAGGAGAAACACACTTCTGCATAAAAGGAAGAGGACAACCTAACTTTGGAGAAACCCCACTAAAGTGGATGCGCAGGTTCTTACCTCTCGTCTTATCATCTTCTCTCCACCCTTGGGTCGTCCATAAAACCAATCCAAAATCATTAAAGCAATCTAATTCAAATGCTACCTATTACCATTTACAACTCCCTGGAAACGACGCCAAAATGTTGGTGCAATTATATGCATAATATATTACCAAACATAAATTATCAACCAGGATTGATAATCAATAGAGTTGATGCACTATATGTGTCGATAAAAGATAGGTTCCTATGTTTGTTTAGTATATCTTAGATAAGAAAACCATTTAGAAACCAACACACTTTTAAAAATGACAATCTTCACACAATTCAAAAGCTCGAAAGCAAAATTCATAAACAAACAAAAACTCTTGCTCAGGTGATGGACCAGTTCATTGATGGCTCATGAAAGGAAAATATGAACTTTGATTCTAACTCCTGGAGCAACTAAACTAAAAAGTGGGATGCTCCATTAAATCTCATGTATGGTGAAATATGGAGATCCAACTGTTCTTGCATTACCACACTTTGCAACAAATTCGAATAGTGAAATTAAACAAAATAACATGAAATCAAAATAACAGGTATATGAAATGAAAATCTACACTAATAATTTACAATGAGCTTACCAAGTTGGATCGGTGGCCCTTGTCGATGCCAACATGGAAGCTTTTAGATCAACATATGCTAACTTCTAAGGGACACAAGATCACTGAATTCAAACTTGCATTAATCTTCAACAAGTAGGTTTACAAAAAGAGTTTTTTCATGAATCAAATCTACATCATACCAATTCTCCTCCCAATCTACATCATAACAATTCTTCCTTCTCCCCTCATGAAGAGAGGGCACTCTCTTTTATACATGAGAGCTTTGAAAARAAGATAAGCATCTCATAATTACAGATCCACTTTTCTCTCAACCAATTTCCCATTATTAAAAAATATTATCCCTTCAAATCCTCACACATATCTCTCATATATCTTGGATAAGATATGACAATCAAATCTCCATGATCTTCTCCTTGGAATAAGCTTGAATTATCTCCTCAAATCTTGAAATGGTGGAGGAAGTATTCGAGAAGTCTTTTTTGAATTAATCCTTCACATATTCCTACACATGATAAAGCTCACACATTTTTGAGATATATATGAAAACATGTCAATTTTATAATATTTAATCACAAATTCCCTTTTAATACTAAAATAAATGATTTGGAAAATAATAAGGTTAAACCCATATTTAATTATGAAAATGGTATCATGAAAGGTTAATGGGGCGACGAAATGTGAAGAATGATGAAGGGAAAGGTGGAAGGAAGTACGACATTTCTGAGTCCCAACAAAATGAATGGAATGTCCGATGGACTAAGATCAATGAAGGGGTACATTCCTTGGGTTGGGCAAGTCAAGAGGAAGAGAGTTGGAGCAAATTCGAGATAGTTGTAGGAGAATACCAATGGATTGTGGGATATTGAGTTGTGAGTGGACTGTTAGAGACACCATTCTATTGTGGATTACTAACCCCACCTTGAGGGTGACTTACTATTGATATTTAGAGCAACAAGTCTATGGTTTGGTCGAACATCCTTTCCAAGCAACTGGTTGCACAAACTTTCTTTAAAGATAAGTGTTTATCTATTTTGCTGAGTTATTTTATGTGTTTCATAGCTGTAAATTTACTCTATGAATGAGAATGGTTTCATGTGTTGTTATAGATGTTTTATTAGCTACATTCATGATCATTTAGAATTATGTAGATGCATTCGATTATGGGTATCAAAATCTAGTTAATTATGTGTATAAATTGTGGTTGGTGAGCCACGAGAAATGAATTAGAAAGAATTTTTTTTGAATTTATGTGTATTTCACATAGTAATGATCCTCAATTAAGTTGGGGAATGTTACATTCTTTAACCATGGTTACGAAGATATTAATACCACATGAGACCACTTGAATCTGAAAAGAAATCTGGTGGGGGAGCCTAGGCTGAATTTGGTCTATATAAAACATAATTAATTGAGAGTCTAAAGGATAAACCCCACATATAACAGACAAAAATGCATTCAACTATGTTGGGAAGCTTTGGAGAAATTCAAGGGCCAACATGGCACATGGTTCCTGGGATAAATATTCCACAATAATATAATTATGGGAAACATGTGCATTGGGATTATATGTAGACCTATGAAGAACACCATTTGGTGGGGTAATCACTCTGTCGAATGATAGCTTCTCTATCTGGAGAGGGCCACCAAGCTGGGAGGAAGACAATGGATCCTTATTAGAAGAACTACTCTCCGATTTATTTTAATTATAGGCCCAATTTTGCAAGTTTATTGTTTGATTGCACATGTAAACACTTGCATTCGATAGATTTCCCCCTTGCTGGGGATTACCTATCATGCCCCTTCGTAGAGGTGCATGATTTGTAGCAACCATTTGCTGCTGCTAAGAAGGGAATGGTTTTTCAAAAGAATAGGTTGTTGTGGAGCTCCTTGCTAGAAAAATAGCAACGAATCTCATCCATCCTAGGAAATTGGTAAGTGAGATGGTATCCACCAAAAATCTTGCAAATAAACTTTACCTTCTTCTTCTCCTTAGTGCCTCCACTAACAATGTTTTGGGTTTGCGTAGTCCCTTGCTTATAAAAAGAGTTTTTATTTTTGTTCCTCTTCTTTCCTCCAAGTTGTTGAGGATTCTTTGGTTGTGTGGACTAAACAAAATTCACCCCGGAGCTTCGAGTGGGGACCATATCACTTTGGGTGGTTGGCACAATAGCATGTTGATTTGCAGATATAGACATTTGACTCATCTTCCCATCTAATTGGCCAATGAAAATATTGGACATGGAATTGGCCACACCATCAACATGTGGTATCGAATTGGGTCTAGTGGGATGTTTTGACGACCTTGGAGCATCAGGAATTATATTATACAATGTTCCCAACTATGAATAAATCAAATTTAAATGTTGGAAATGTAGGATTCCCTGTTCCCCGGTAACCATCCGTGACATAAAAACATTTTTGGCTATGGGTGGTAACAACAAATTAACAAATCAATCTGCCAATAGTTGATTATGAATCTTAGCTCGAATGCACTGACACCACCATCTACACTCATGCATATGATTAGATATGTGACATGTAGTGTTTTGACATAGAGACATCAAAATCTTTGTTTCGATTTCATATTGAATGGGCAGTTGGAAGTTCTTTAGAAAATCCATGGATAAATATGGAAAGTCACGATACGAAGAACCCAGTAACTCAATGTATCATTTAGGGGCACTTCCTTTCAAGGTTCTCTGAAAAATATTCAACCGTATACTATCATCTACCAAGGAATTTGAGGAACACCATAGGTGGTATGTCATGACATGTGTGAAAGGGTCTTTGTCGGGTTCTCTGTCAAACTTTGGAATATCAGATGGAATTTTTGTGGGAATTGTTGGCTAGAAAGGTTGGTGTTTAATGGGGTCATTTGTTAATCTCAACAAATCAATAAGGTATAATGTCACCAGAAAGGGCAATCGTGTATTGGAAAATGGAGTCAGGATAAAAGTATACATGTCTTGTGACCCTGAAAAACCTTGTGGTCCCCCCATATTACTACCCATAGAGGTTCTAGGTACCTTAGGGATAGAAATTTCCCTGGGGACATAAGGACCCCCAGAGACATTATTGCCCCCAGTGCTAGGAAAGACGCTAGAGGCAGGACGAGACCCAATATTAGCTTTCCAACCAAATGGGAAACCAATGTTTGGTATTGCCACACCACCTCTAGGGATACTAGAAGCATAATAAAATCCACTTCCAAATCTAAAACCAAGGCCTTTCCTCCTATAGAAAACGAAACTGAATGCGTACATTGTAATAAACATAGTGGGAAACTGACACTAGGGAAACCCATGGAAGGAAATGACGTAACCAATGACATATACCATATGGGGAAACCAAATATACTAGGAATGGTGGTGGAATAACCTATCCCACTAATGGATGGTAAGGAAGAGGCCAAAGAGACTCCTTTTGTATCACTAGGTGATGAAGGAATTGGTCCTCCCATACTTGATGAAACACTCATGCTTGACATCATGTGAGAATGAATAAAGTAGGAAAAAGGATCACCTAATAATATATTCACCCCAATGGGTATAGGGTTGAAAGGTACACTCAAAGGAGGATTAAATTTTTATGCAGGGATTTTTTTAATGACTTCAATCTCCACATTATCACTCCCCTCTAAATCTAATGAGCGACTTTCAAATTCTACTAGTTTAGTGTCATCGGATGGTGGATCTTCCTCGTCAAGAGAAATTCCTTGATGTCTATGTGATTAGCGAAGGGGTTGTTCATCCATAGTGAAATATTATGTTTTACCCAAAAAAATAATTATCTTATGGCCAACTAGAAACCAAAAACCATAGAGGACACCCAAAGAAAATATAAGCTTTCAATAGGAAAAATTTGGGCAAATGGGGATTTCAAAAACCAAACTCTTGGGGGATTTCAAGTCCCTAAGACCGAGCTATCGAAGGTGTAAGTGACAATTGTGGTAACCCACCTGTTACAACCCTTACTAGTTGTTGACACTTGAATCCGTCAAGACAGAAGCGACAACCTTACGAGGATATAAATCCTATTGCATTTTTAGAGAGGTGGTACTCCTCTTTGGCTTATTATTTTCTTCGTAATTTAAAATCAAGAATAATATAGGACCATATCACATAATATAGTCCAATCTTTAATGTTCAAGAAAATCAAAATGCTGAAAAGTAAAAGTATATTTATAAAGGAGAATTCTTGAGAAGTGGACCAGGAATCTCAAACATCACACATTACGGAAAATAAAAATATCCTCACATCCATCATAGTAGAAATAAAGATTTTGATCAAATTCAAAATAAAAGAAGATGGTCCATTTGCAAAAGAGAACTTTTAAAGAGTAATACTTATGGATCTCAAAAGAATATTTTGATAGATCAACTTCAAATAATTTATACTCAAAACTCAGAGTTATAAAATACACTCAAACTTGATCCCAAATTAGTTCTCTGGGATTTCTCAAAAATAATAGTGCCTATTATAGCGCATGAAATTCAAGCATTTTTCCAATGGACTGGGATGGGGGCTCCCGCGGACCATAAATAAAATATGTACAAGAAAATATGAAGTAAAAAGAGGAGCATGGATGGATCTTGACAATAGGATCTGGAAAGAAGACAAAGAGGAAGTTTATCAGGATTCGGTTATACTTTTCTAGTTAAAGAAGAAGAATAAATGGATGAAAATCTGATAACGGAAAAAATATGTGATCAACACAAACTTACTATGATGGAATCTCTCTCTTTTACTTGCTTGTTGTTGCATATTTTATACTCTTTTTTGTGGTAGTTAAAGGGTCGGTTGTAACTGCTTCTATTGATATCTAATAAATCTTGAAAATAGAGTTGTTTAACCATTTTTTAATATAGTCCCTTAAAAGGGCAACGATCACTTATTGTTTCAATTTAATATTAAACAACTCGTGCTTGACTTCTCTATAATCAATAGATAGATGTTGCAAAGTGTTTTCAATCTCTTCATTTTTATTGGTATATTCAACAAGACAACTGTCAATATCATCATGCGTAAACTCAATCATAGTGTCAAAATTTTCATTTGATGCTTTCTTCAGTCCTTCAATTTCTTCCTCAAATTGTTGTTGAGTCATAAGCATTGAACTTGAGATAAATTTTGAGTCTGAGACTTCAATGGTGGTGCCAACAATATCCAAGCCAAAAATATTTGAATATGCTTTTGTTCTCTTTCGTGACGCATCATCTAATAGCAATAACAATCCCTTTAATACATTCTTTCTTTCAATCCAACATGCCTTTAATTGTTTGATATGGCTCTGAGAGGGCAGATCTTCTTGTTTTCTCATCTGGTTTGTCATCGCTAAGACCTTTGCTACAAACATTGAAACTCCATCAACATAAAAACCTTCATCATTTTTCATATCTACACCCAAATATTCCTTAGTGTTCTGCACTCTCAAGCCGAGAGAGGCAAATCTTTTTACCATATCCCATAAATCTAAAAACAATGACATCCTTTTCTTTATATTTTCCTCGACAAAATGTCGAGTGGTAATAATCAAATTTGAAATTCATTTAACTCTTGAACTTGATCCTGATATTTCTTGAAAACTCTTATCAAGAGGAATCATGGCAAC
>JZKD02S1205769.1:63374-73575 GCA_000966675.3 Picea glauca | reverse complement strand
CACTCCAAAACTCTTGTACACGTAGTAGTCCAACGGAAACCAAAACAAGTGAAGATGGGATATCACCCCACTTGATCTAGTGAAACATCATGCTTGAGACCTATGTTAGAAGTGCTCTCCTGGAAAGAACTCCTTGCTACTAATGGATTTTAACTCTCTCTAGTGATTTCCCAGTTTCGGTTTTATGGCCTTGGAGAGTTCATTCTCCATTCCTACATCAAGGCCCTATGTCCTAAACTATGTTGGTTTGCTAAAAATAAAATTTTCCTTATTGATTTTAGATTAAGCACTTTCGTTCATGGTTTTTGATTACTCAAGGGGTATGGAATGGACTAAATGATGTTATGACTATTTTCAAACCCAAAGAAAATTGAAATATGAGAATGCACAAGATGCAATTATTTTCTTTCGATGAAAACTATCTAAGGGAGATAAGAGAGGTTTTATTTTTCCTCATATTTTCAATGACAAACAACAATCTCACCTTCCACATACAATTGCCAAGATTTCCAAAATAATTTTAGATCTCAAAACTCCAAGTAACGCACCAATGTAACTTGTAAAATACCCAAAATGCTCAACCCTGGTTGATTATGCAATGAAAAAAGAAAATTGTTTCTTTTTCACCAATAATGATAATAAAAATAAAAATGCATAAAAAAATAAAAAATAGAAAACAAAGGGTTGTATGATATTGGCAAGATCACTATTCACAAGTCAATGACAATACAAGAAGCAACACCCAAAAATTTCACAAGAAATACTTATGCAATGAACTCTTTTTTTTGTATTTCAATTAAGATGCAAATGAAGCAAAGAATGTAATACACAATTAGATATAAAAATTAAAAGTAGCACAATTTTGATAAGGTCGCTATTCACAAGCCAAAACAGATGCAAGTTTTCCTAAAGTTTGAGAGCAGAAATTTGCAAGGGTTGTAGTGCACTCTTTATTTATCATAAACAAAACATATCATATGTCAAAATAAAGATCATAAAATCCTTTATCTAATGGATTTGGTTTGGTGGAAATCTGAGTTCCTAATCAAAATATATCAGCCAAACAGTTCACACAACCATCACATAAAACAAACAAAAAATAGTTGATTTTAAATCAACGATAATTTCACTTTCTGAAATCCGATTTGGATGGTTTTTTTTTAATTGGATTAATTGTTCTAGAGAAACTTAGATATACAACTATTTTCTTCATATTCTACACAAAACATTACAAAATTTGATCTGAAGACCATCACCCTCTTTTTCCTCCTCTTAAAGGAAAACTTCGTAAAAACCAAGAAAGTAAACAAAGTTATTCCCTAGTGGAGTCACTGATAATGAGCTAATTCTTGGATTGATGGAATATCCATCGATGCTCATCTCTAGATAATTGAAGGTTAGATTGTTAGGTTTGGAGATATATCAATACATACCCATACCAAGGATCAAAAGAGTCAATGAGGAATAATGACTCATAAGGCAATGAATCATTAACCATGGTTTCTTCACTAACTATAATTCATCAAGCAATGAATCATTACCACAATTTATTCACTAACTCTATGAAGCTCATACATTAACTCTATGAAGGCTAACAACTTCTTAGATTTTGAAGTTACAAACTCCAATTCAAACTCTTGTAAGATAACAATATGTTTGGAGTATTTATCCTAATGATCTAAAGAGTCAAGATATGATGCATTAGGTTAGATTCTGTTGTAACGTCCCTGGCCATCAACCCCACAGTCTGGAAACGCTACTACATGGAAACATTCTCATACTTATATATATAACACGCATATTAATCTAATTAACAGATTTAATGAAATTTAACCAACAATATAGAGTAATCATAGGATTACTGCTAACATACATAAATAATGGAATTAACAGTAATTCATGATTGCAACGAAATACATGATAATATTGTAAGCATCACAGACATGCATTTTAATTAAAATTAAACACATGCATATACTTATCTTTTAAAATGTAGTAACTCCACCAACCACGTGCATACCTTCCATGAACCTCCCAGCCTTAGACCACGCTTCTCATCACGCTCAGTAGTGGGTCACCCCCTAGTTGGGACCAAGCTCCACCCAGGGCAAGGGAATCCTAGACTAGGTTGAGGTTACAGGAAAATTGCACAAAGCATCCAGAAGGATTCTCTCCAGGAGCCTTCTTACGCCTACTACTCAAAGGCTCTCATTCCCCACATGCTTGTTCCACCTGGGAGTATACACCTTCACAAGCACAGTCCATCGGTGTTTCACCTCCCTCTCTGGGTTTCGGAAACATGCCAGATCAGGAATTCTCATAGCTTTGTAGCTGGTGTTAGACTCTCTCTGGGAGAAAACCACTTCCCAGGAGACTCTCTCACCTAGAGAGAGCTGCTCATAGGCCTAATAACCTGCCTCTTCTACCACAGGCATGACAACCCGGTTCTTCAACCAGTTTTCAATTCAATTCCTGCAAGTTCAGAATAACAGCAACAACAACTGGTTAATTCCACTCAGGAAACACAGAAGGAAGAAACCCAAAGGTAGTACAGGTACGGACTCAACTCTGCAAGAGAGGATAGGTTGGGATCACAGGACACACAGGTGACATGGCTCAATCCGTCGTTTTGCAACTGGTTTTCAGGGTGCTTGACGAGGAATCCACGCAGAGGTTGAACATAGACTCAACAGTTCAGACAGAGGGTGTATCGACTTCTCAAGAAAACATCACAGGCTTCAGTTTTCTGAGTTGCGTGACACAACGGACGACATAGTGGAGGATGAAAGAAGAGACCAGACGGAATTCATGGTTTCATACAACCCAAGACAGAATGGAGGATGAACCCCCAACTCAACTGACGCTTCAGCCTTTAACCGGATGCACCCAGGTTGACACTTGTATTCATGGAGCTGCCTACGTTGTCTTTTGCATACGTTGAAGTTGCATGTGTTTCCTCTCCCAGAACTTAGGATAAAAACATGTTTTGTACCACACCTTTAGAATAATAATAAAATAGTATTCCCAAGGACTTAAGCCCCTAAGCTTGGCCCCTCTTCCAACCTTTCAGCCCCCTCTTCCCTTACCCACCCTGTGGAAGCTTAGTCCCCCATCACTCTTTCTTTGTGGTCAGTCTGCACGTAGCGATGTTTAATATTTATTAATGTTATGCATATTACATATACAAAAGCAGGCTCTTGGCCTTTAACACTTAGGCTCTCCGACCTAATAAAAACATAATCCCACCAACTTATCAATACTTGGCTCACCAGCCTACAAAACATGATTTACAATTCATAAACATGATTACAACAGGGCTTGTCCTTAGGGATATTACAATCCCCTCCCCTTATTTTTGCACTGCCCTCAGTGCAACTTTCACACAGCATCAACAAGATTTTAAAAATATTCAAAAAGATGCAGGTATTCTGCCCGCATAGCATATTCATTTTCCCAAGTCATGTCCTCAGGATCGTAGCAGGTCTGTTGGACCTTTACAAGCCCTGTGGCTCGATTCCGAAGCTGTTTGCTTTTTCGGTCCAATATGCACACAGGATGCACTTGAAAGACACCTTATTTCTCCATCTGAATCACATTCCAATCGATTACATGATTAGCATCAAGTATATATTTCTTAAGCAATGAAACATGAAACACATCATGTACAGTCATGGATGCAGGTAATGCAATCATATATGCAACTAGCCCAATCCTTTCTAGGATTTCAAATGGCCCACAAAATCTGGCTGCCAACTTGGTGCAGTTTCCCAGCTTCAAGGAACTTCTATTGGATTTCAATTTCAAGAAAACATGCTCTCCCACTTTTAAACTCTCTGTGGGTTATGTTTTTATCAGCATAACTTTTCTGCATGTCTTGGGAAGCTTTCAAATTCTGCTTAATTTTTAGCATTTGTTCTTCCATTTCCTTGAGCAACTCTGGCCCAACTACTGCACTATTAGTTGGATTATCCTAACTTACTGGAGTATTTCACTTTTTTCCATAAAGTGCTTCAAATGGGCTCATCTTCAACGATGCTTGATACCCATTGTTGTAGGCGAATTCTACCAAATGTAGGTAGTCCTCCCATTTCGATGGTTTGTCCATCACATACATCCTTAGTATGTCTTCTATTACTCGATTCACCCACTCTGTCTACCCATCAGACTCGGGATGATAGGTTGTGCTAAAGTTCAGATTCGTTCTGAACCCCTTGAATAACCATTTCCAAAAATTTGAGGTAAATTATGGGTCTCTATCAGACACAATTGTCTTGGGAATCTCGTGCAATCGTGTGATTTCCCTCATAAAAATATCAGCAACATATGTTTCCTTGTGATTAGTCTTTAATGTAATAAAATGGGCATCTTTCGTAAGCTTGTCCACCACCACCATGATTGAATCATGTTGCTTTCTGGTTCTAGGAAATCCCGTGATGAAATCCATTGTCACCACTTTCCACTTCCACTCAGGAATGGGTAAAGGTTGCAACAATCGTGTTGGGTGTTTGTGCTTAGATTTAACCTTCTGGCACTCCATACATCTGGGTATGTATTCAACAATCTCTTTCTTCATGTCTGGACAAAAGTAATGGCTCTTGACTGCTGCCACAGTTTTCTGATATCCAGGGTGCCCAACATAAGTCACATTATGCATCTCATGCAAAATCATAAGTTTCAAATCTTGGACATTAGGTACATAAATTATGTTCTTGTACAGAAGTATTCCATCGGTTTCCAATTTATAAATCTCCACTTTCTGTGGCATCTTACCTTGTTGTTTCTTTGCTACCAAATCCCTGTACTACAAATCTATATTTGCAACCTCTGAAATTATGCTTTTAATATCAGTTTCATACATGATAATGGTTGTAGCATGTAATTCGTGTACTCTCCTACTAAGTGCATCAGCCACTTTATTTTCCTTCCCTTTGATATGTTTGATATCAAAATCGTACTCACAGAGAAACTCCAGCCACCTACTTTGTCTATTGTTCAAGGTTGGTTGATCAAACAAATACTTCAGACCGTTGTGGTCTGTCCTCAGTTCGAACCTCCTTCCCATAAGGTAATGCCTCCATTTCTTTAGAGTATGTACTATGGCTACCAACTCCAAATCATGAGTTGCATATTTCCTTTCGTGCTCTTTCAACTTTATGGATTCATAACAAATTACAAATCTATTATGACTGAGGACTCCCCCCAATCCTTCTTTTCATGCATCTGTGCACACTACAAATTCTTCATTCAGATTTGCAATCCTCGGGATTGGACCACTGGTTAACAGTTGCTTCAATCATTGAAAGCTTTTATCACAATCTTTTATCCACTGAAATTTCTTCTCTTTCCTTTGCAAGGAAGTGATAGGCTGAGCTATCCTCGAGAACCCTGCGATAAACCTTGTGTAATAACCAACTAGACCCATAAAGGATCTGACTTTCGTCACGTTCTTTGGTGCTAACCATTCTCTGATGGCCTCAATCTTCTCATGATCTACAGCTATCCCATCCTTCGAAATAATATGCCCCAAGTAATGGATCTATTTTTGATAAAACGATCACTTTCTCAACTTGGCATACAATTGGTGCTCTCGTAGAACCTGTAACACCATCCTAAGATGTTGCTCATACTCTTCCTCCAACTTGGCATACAGCGTAATTTCATCCAGGAAGACTATGAAAAACTTGTCTAGATAGTCCCTGAATACACCATTCATTAGGCACATAAAAACAGTGGGTGCATTTGACAACCCAAAAGGCACCACTGTGAACTCATAATGACCATAATCTATGGCCACCTAGTTCAAAATTGTTGGGGGTAGTGTGCAATGCTTCATCAAGTGATTCTTTATGCTTTCACTGTTTTATTCTTTATGCTTCACTGTGAACCTTGTATCGAGCATCGATTCTTATTTTTAATCAGCAATTGTTGCAGCTAGGGACCCATGCACTTTGATAAGATAGATTAGTGTCCACAAGGACATTTAAACTCTAGAATCTCTCTTTATTTCACCAATATAATGACACTCAAACTCTATATTTTCCCTATCTCCTTGATATGGTCTCTTATTATAGGAATTTAGAAGAGCTTTGAGATACGCTTCATGGCATATGAATTAGGTGGTAGATAGGCTCGATGGCATATGAATTGAGCAATTAAAAGTCATAGATAAGCTTCATAGCATGTAAACTAAACAATTACAAGTCATGCACAAGTTCCATGCTCAATTATAAGCTTGTTCCAACCTATTATGAGCTTTTTGCTCAAGTTTCTTGCTCAATTATAAGATTTTTCCAACTCACTATGGAATTTCTTCTCAACTATGAAATAATTTTTATTTCATAATTATGAAATTGTGACAAAATAATTATTGCCTTGTGAAATAATTATGAGATTTTTACTCAATTATATGTAATTTCAGCCTTGTAACATCTAATAACATCCTTGTAAAACCTATGGTGAAAAATATAAGTATAACAATGGGATAAATCCTCGTAAATATGTTTTCATTTCCCATTGGAATTGTAATATTCTAGATATAAAAAGTATGAAGAACAGAAATAAATAGCTAGAAATGGCAGATGAACAACAATATAACCAGAACAACACCACAATAATACCAAAATGATGCCAAAATAATACCAGAAAGATCACTTTGATTACTAAGAGCAATGTTCACTTGCCTCTTCGAGGGGGAAACCTCCAGTAAAGCAGAGTTATATTACAATAATACACAAGACAAAAGTTCTCATACCCTTTACTCTTATTTATACTAAATATGTCTATCAAAAGAACCATCTAGAGGAAGATCCTTCTAGAAGCAAAAGCTTCTATTAGGTCTTCTTACATATGACTTATTCTTCCTTATTACTAGGCCTTATTAATATTGACCTTTATTACATGGAAATATATTATTCTACCTACATGAGGGGTTAGGTCCCTAACATGCCCCCCCCCCTTAAAAACAACCTGTCCGCAAGGCTTGTGTAACATCCTTGACCACCAACCCCTGTCGAGTAGCGCTACCTAACGATTGAATCATTGTTTTTCTCTGCTCTGATACCATTTTTTCACACCCCCGACCACCCAGGTTGGGCCATGCTATCTCGTCGAAATAACAATTATCATCTTCCTCTAAATATAAACATAAACAAACAACATATTCTACTAATACACAGACTAATGCAGAAATAACAGTAAAAACATACATGCAGTAACCACAGGCAGAACCCATAAAATAACAACATATACATGCATTACTCATCAATTATAATGCCAATACAAATACACAACATGTAAATGAACATAAAAGTGGTACTTATCTTTTAATAGGAGACCACCAACTACATGTAGACCTTCCACGAACCTCCTATCCATAGACCACGCTAATCATCATGCTCAAGAGTGGGTCACCCCCGAGCTAGGACTAAACTCCACCAAGCAAGGGTATTCTTAGGCTTGGCAAGGACAATAAGGAAGTCCCACAAAACAACATGAAGGATCTTTTATCCCAGGAGCCACTTACACCCACAACCCACAGAACCTCATTCCCCACACACTTGCTCCACCCTAGGAGGGTACACCTTCACTAATACAAGTCCATCGACTACTACACCTCCCTTACCTTGGGCTTCAACAACAGGCTAGACCGAAAGTCTCAGAGTATTGTAGCTACTATGGGACTCCCTTCCAGGAGAACTCACTTCCCAGCAAACTCTCTCACCTGGGAGAGTTACTCACATGCCTAACAACCTGCTTCTTCAATTCAGCTCCTAAGTAATACAACAACAACATTCAACTAACACACAGGTGATGACAACAACATAAAACGAGTATGGACACCAAAAGTGGCAACAACCCAGGCTTAGCCAAAATTGCATTGGCAACAATTGCCAACCACTACGACACAACACGACTCAATAAAAATACAAGTTCGTCGGGCTTCGCAGGAAATACGCAGGACAACTCCAATGTCTGTAGGTTACACTGACACGTGCATCAGTGGGGAGTATGGCAGACTTCCAGGGTGACTAACCCCGTGAGAGTGCAGACTGAATGGTGAAGTATTGTGATCGTCCCCAAATCGTGAGGCCCGCCAATCCCATCCCCTGGCAACGAGCTGACTTTCCCACTTAAAATTGCATGTGTTGAGGTTGACACATGTCTCCCTGAAGTTGCATGAGCTCCACTTAACACTCGTCTCCCTTTCCCCTAGGAACTTAGGACAACACAGATTATGTCAAAACTTAGTCTATAGGAAATAGTAATATAATATTATTCCTTTAGAGGTAATCCCTCTAGCTTAGCCCCTATTCCTAGACACTTTGCCCCTTCCCCACCTAGTGGAGCTTAGTCCCCCTTAACTCTTTATTCGTGGAGGGTCTACACGCAACGATGTATAATTTTTATTAATGATTATGCATAATTACATATACAAAACAGGCTCTTGGCCTTAACATCCAAGGATCTCTAGCCTAATCATCACATAAGCCTCCTAGATTATTATAACTTGGCTCACCAGACTAACAAACATGTTTACAATTCATAATTACAACTGGGGCTCTACCGAGGGATATTACAATCCCCTCCCCTTATTTTTGCATTGTCCTCAGTGCAACTTGTTTATACATATATAATTCAAAAATTCTTCAAAAAGATCCAAGCTTTAGCTATTGAAATCCTATTATCCACCTGGTGATCTACTTTCAATCACCAATTCGAGTGTTCATAATGCAGTTGAAACTCAATTTCTCTATTCCATAGAGTTGCTTCAGGAAAGCATTCAACTCATTGTTCCTTGTTACATGCTTCAATTAAACATCATTGAAAGCATCAACTGGCTATAGATCCAAGACGTTCCACCCAGCCTTAGATCTCATTGTTGATAAACTCTTAGCAGGGCTATGGATCCACAAACATAAACACTCTGCTCATACACCTATTCATTCGGAAACAACATTAGAACATATATGCAATATATATACATGTATATACATGAAATTCTAATAACAATATAACTTGTATACAAGATACACAACATACAATGAATAGAGAATTGATACTTATCTTTTGGTTGAGAATACCTTCCACCCCTAAGCAGGGATATGACTCCATCAAGGCAATGGATTCCCAAGATAGCCACGGTCCACAATCCATATAAACATGGTCTAGGCTAAGGTACCAAACCTTAGCATCACTCCAATCCAACGGTCTCTCATTCCCCACATGCTTGTCCCACCCTAGGAGTGTACACCTTCTCTGTCACACAGTCCATGGGCTGCTACACTTCCCTTTCCTTGGGCTTTAGCAACAGGCTGGACCGGAAGTCTTAGAGCACCATGGCTCCAGGAATTCCATCTACCCTCAGAGATTTCCAATCAACATCTTCCCTGAGCTACTCTTTGTAGTCAACATTCTAACTTTAATCAACATCATCTCATCTACATCACCCACATGAAGTTATCACGAGAGAACATAAAAGAATTCATTTAAAAACTCAAACTTAGTTCAAAAGTGAATTCAACTTTTCCCCCAAAACATGAAATTCTATTTCGTAATTCTTCTTGGTTGTTTCCATATTATGAATGCATCCATCCTTGTGGTTTTCCACAGGCACCAAACTGCATACCATTTTTCCTGCAATTCTTCATCGTGCATACAACCAACAAATTTTATTTTATTTTTTGTACATCATAATTCAATTGCAATATGTACAAAACCTTATGCAGTGATCTTAGAATTGTTTGCACCTAGCAATTCAATCACAATTACCAAACAATTTAATAAAATAGAATGACTCATCATTCTATGCATATGCATGTTCACAGTAATATATGTAAGTTCATTACTTCTTTTTCTGAACAAGAAAATTCCTTATAGTCAATGCTCATGTGACTACTTGACTTGCAACTTTCCTGTTGCAATGTCTAACACCTCCCTGAAATGTCCTCAACTTCATGAGTTCACAACATTTCAGTTGTTAGTAACAATTATTTCCATGCAATAATCTATATGGATGTACTTGCAAAACACATTCAACCATTGCATTTAGTACACAATTATATCACTTGCTATGCACGCGTGCAATTATCAATGCATACTTATTCAGTGCACCTTGCATTGAATTACATAATGCTCTTTATCTCAATCATGTATCTCACCATCCATAAGTTGGAATTCTGGCCAATGTGTTGACACATTCTCC
>JZKD02S1205769.1:47424-63324 GCA_000966675.3 Picea glauca | reverse complement strand
AATTAATTGGATGCCTTCCTTTTCGACCCGAACACTACACCAAGAATATAATTATGTGGTGTTCATTAGTGTTAGCAAAAAGGTTGCAGTCCAAGTTTTATTTAAAGGTAGGAATCTTTTAGTACTTGTGTGGCTCATAACCTTTCCATATCCAACTATGTCCTGGTCTCACACATGACTAGCTTACTGGTATTCATTCCAATAACAAGTTCTTATCTTTTATTTCTTTGGTTGTTACCCCATAACCAAATTAACATGAAATTCTACTATGTCAGTGTGTGCATTCAGAAGCTAAAAAGATTTGAATCAATACAGGACTCCAGCCTTTACCACATATAGTGGTATGCATTCAAATAATATAATCATGTGATTTAATAAAATAACTCTGTCTGAGGAAATTCTTACCTAAATTCCCTTCAACAATTATGCAAAAAGAGTAATAAAAACTCATACATGCATGACTTCCATTATTAAATTTGATGTTACTTGTATGGTTGATGGCAGTAGAATCTTTCATACTTCTTTTATCAAACCTAACCAACCTTCAAGTTGTTGTTGCTTCCTTCCATATGTAGCAACATCATCAACAACACTTGCAACATGAAAGAATTTGTTTTCTGCGTATGGTTGTTCAACCAACCCTAATTCAACTGCTGCAGCGCTACCACAATTTCAACAACTTCTTTCCCATGTGCAACTTTTCCTTGCTGATCCCAGAAGTCTTCAATCTTGACTTACCTATCCAATTTCTAGCATACTGTAAGGATGCGCATATGCCCCCTTTGCTAGCTACATATAATTAACTGAAAGTACTTCTTTCACCTTACCGTAGTAGATTCAATTGATACCTCCAACCTTTTGGGTTTTCACTCATGTCTCTATGTCACTTAAGATGGATTCTTGTCAAACACCATCTCCTCTACATTCAAAACCATTCTTAGAACCATTTTCTTCTTCTTGGTTCCTTATTGATTTCTCTTTAGAAGTCACTTCACTTTTAAATGATTCTTGACTTGATATATCCATGCTCTTATGGAAATACCTTCACACCTTTGGAGTGCATCAACAATCCTCTACTATTCTAGATTTCCTTCTTGGAGTGTTGACGTGCATTCCTATTAGCTTGATATATATCACATGATTTATTCTTCCATTATCTTAGGATGTTCATGGACTTGACTCCATCCAAGAGTTTTTCCTTGTCTACTTTGCATACTTGCCACCACACATTATGCTGATATTAATTTTCAGCATTCCCCTATTTTTTTTTTTGTTTGTTAATTTGTGCGGGACCTGTTGGCTACGCGATTAACCTGTGGCTTGAGAAACCGCGACTCAGGGGCAACTAAGCCGTCAAAATCACCCGGGGATCGCACCCGGCCTGAGCCACACCAACCCTTAACATGGTTGGATTTTTTGTCCCCGCAGGTTTTGAACCGGTGAATTTAACATCACGGAGTGGCTTAACAACACACTCCGTCACCAACTGTCCTACACCTCGGGGACTTTCAGCATTCCCCTATTACTTGGATCCCTCTAATCCAATTCCTTCATGACCCAATTATATTTTCAGTCATGTTCTCTGAGTTACCTTGGATAGTTAACACAAACTTATTTCTTGAAGCAATTTGATTTATCCTTCTGACATGCATATTCAACTTCTGTCATACCATATTTGATGACCTTCATGCCATGCTTCCATTGTGCACTTGTTAGCAATAATGGAGGTGCTACCTCCAATCTGTAGGACTGATCTTTGGAGATGTCACATCTTGTCTCCAAACTCTTTCATATTCCATAAAACCTTCCTTATTCCCATGCTTTGCATCTCCATATGAACTTATGGTTAATTCATTATCATGTATCGTAGATGGCTTTCTCCACCTGGAATCCTCTTTCCGAGATCTTTCCAATGACTGCTTCCTTGCTCAATTTTGAGCTTTGAGCAGAAAGCTATGATCCTTTAAAACTTGTGTTTTTTATCTGATGCATTCCTTGTGTAGTTGATGTATTTTCTCTGAGGTAATCCTTATCTGATTTATCTTTTGTTTAACTCTACAAAAATAATGTGCAGTCAATCGAAATTATCAGGCCATCAGTCCTTAACAATTTCCACAGTATTCCTAAATCAATCCGATTCAAGGAAAGGTTTCAAATTTCATTATGCGGTTATCGATCAATCAAGAATCCCTGCAGATCTTTTTTTTCTGATCTCTGCACTGCTCTGCAATAATTTTCGGGCACTAGCCCCTTTCTCTCAGCCCCCAACCCATGTGACCACAGGTTGTGGCCCAACGCTAGGTCAATGGTGCTTATTCGGGACTTTGGGCCTCCAACTTTCAGAAGTCTGACTTCAGAATTTCCTAACTCCTTTCTCTTAGGGGTTTTGATCTTCTAGTGTAGACCTCCACTTGTCGTGTGTCCTTCAATAGATCGACGGTTATCCATCATTTGGCACTTCGGGCTTCGGGGGTTTGTGGCCCACCTATTTCGTTTTCCTGCAGAGTTTCCTTCCTCTGACATTAGTCTCCTATCGCCATGCATCCGCTGGCTCAGGGTTTTTATGTTCGAGCACTATCATGTCACATCACTTAATTCCTTTCCATTTGTGGGGGCATGCATCGGTGGTTTGGAGTAACCCTCCTTTCACCCCGCAATTCTTCTAACATTGACACGTAACCCCTCGGTGATACCGTGGTTTGGATTGTGGGACTGCCTTGGGGTATTAACTCTCGTGTAACTTGGGTCCCCGCAATGCCTCTTGGTTGTTGATCTTGGTGTATGGTGATCAATGTTAGTGTGGGCCCACTAACCATGCTCAAACAGAGTGCCATGTGGAAGAATACTAGTGGCTGACACATGTCACATTCCAAATGGAATTTCAATATTTGATGGGTTTGAAACCCACTAACACATGGCACACATCCCATGTGTCCACGTCATTCTTGATGACATCATCATGCCATGTCACTCCGAAATTTCGGGCTTCATAATTTTTTACGCCTACTTCCTTCCAGCCTCCTGAATTTCAAATTTTCGGACTTCTTTACCCTCCAGGTCCACATAGTACAATTGTCCACAATCTAGGTGGGGTCACATGGCAGATATAGGAGAGGTCCATGTCACCTCCAGGTGATGTCATCATGACTCACTACTTCGGCTCTTCGAGGCTTCGGAGCTTTGGTCTTTGGGAGTTCTCACCTTAGCACACACTAATTCTCCCAAATGTCGAAATACCGAACAAGCCAATCTGCTGACACGTGTCCCTTTTGACGAACAATCCGGATTATTCCGGACTTTGGAGCTTCGGGAGTTCTATGTCCTTCATACAGCATCGTAACTTCCACCCTTGGCTTGATCCAATAGTTATGGTCCAACTTCAGCCCAATCCAATAGTCGAGGTCTTCTCCCTAGATCTACGGTGTAGATCCACTTCAGGGACTTCGAGGCTTCGACCTCTTCCGCTCTATAACACATACTTCGCCAAAGTCCTGAATTCTTAAGGACTTGCAGATTAACCCCCCTGCACTTTTCTCCAAATCTAACAGTTGGTAATTGTCCTCATTCTCCTGAATAGATTCCAATGGCCCATTTTACTCTGCGTCTCAATATCACATCTGTCGTGGTTTTATAATACTGCTACACCTCATGAGCTTCGTAACACGACCAAGGTAACCTCTTGGCACTCGGAATGCTCTGAGGTTTGAAATTTGTTCTTCTTGACACAATTCACTCTGAAATATTTGTCTCGTTAACCACTAACATGGCCCATCCAGGCTCAGTGTCGAAACCATGGCTCTGATACCATTTTGTAACATCCTCAGCCACCAACCCCTGTCAAGTAACGCTACCTAATGACTGAATCATTGTTTTTCTCTGCCTCTGATACCATTTTGTCACATCCTCGGCCACCCAGGTCGGGCCATGTTATCTCGTCAAAATAAATATTATCATCTACCTATAAATATAAACATAAAAAAACAACATATTCTGCTAATACACAGACTAATGCGGAAATAAAAGTAAAAACATACATGCAATAATCACAAGCAGAACCCATAAAATAACAACATATATAGGCATTACTCATCAATTATAATGTTAATACAAATACACATCATGTAAATGAACATAAAAGTGGTACTTATCTTTTAATAGGAGACCACCAACTGCGTGCAGACCTTCCATGAACCTCCCAACCATAGACCACACTGCTCATCATGCTCTGCAGTGGGTCACCCCCGAGATGGGACTAAACTCCATCAAGCAAGGGGATTCCTAGGCTTGTAAAGGACGACAAAGAAGTCGCATAGAACAACAGGAAGGATATTTTATCCCAGCAGCCACTTACGCCCACAACCCATAGACCCTCATTCCCCACACGCCTTCTCCACCGCAAGAGGGTACACCTTCACTAATACAAGTCCATTGTCTAATACACCTCCCTTACCTTGGGCTTCAGCAACAGGTTGGACCGAAAGTCTCAGAGTACTATAGCTACTATGGGACTCCCTTTCAGGAGAACTCACTTCCTAGCAAACTCTCTCACCTGGGAGAGTTGCTCACAGGCCTGACAACCTTCTTCTTCAATTCAGCTCATAAGCAATACCACAACAACATTCAATTAACACACTGGTGACGATAGCAACAGAAAATAGGTATGGACATCGAAAGTGGCAACAAACCAAGCTTAGCCAAAACTACATCAGCAGCAACCGCCAACCACTATGACACAACACGACTCAGGAAAAATACAAGTTTGTCAGGCTTCACAGGAAATACGTAGGACAACTCCAGTGTCTACAGGTTACAATGGCACGTGCATCAGTGGCAAGTATGGTGGACTTCCAGGGTGACTAACCCCACGAGAGTGCAGACCAAATGGTGAAGGATCATGACCATCCATGAATCGTGAGCCCCATCAATCCCATCCCTCGACAATGAGCTGACTTTCCCACTTAAAACTGCATGCGCCCAGGTTGACACATGTCTCCCTGAAGTTGCATGAGCTCCACTTAACACTCATCCCCCTTTCCCCTAGGAACTTAGGAAAACACAGATTATGTCAAAACTTAGTCTTTAGGAAATGATAATACAATATTATTCCTTTAGAGGTAAGCCCTCTAGCTTAGCCCCTATTCCTAGACACTTGGCCCCTTCCCCACCTAGTGGAGCTTAGTGCCCCATAACTCTTTCTTCGTGGAGGGTATACACGCAGCGATGTATAATTTTTATTAATGATTATGCATAATTACATATACAAAGCAGGCTCCTGGCCCTAGCATCTTAGGCTCTATGGCCTAATCATCACATAAGCCTCCTAGATTATTATAACTTGGCTCACTAGCCTAACAAACATGTTTACAATTCATAATTACAACTTGGGCTCTATCGGGGGATATTACAGCTTGAGATGGGGAAATTGTTGCAGAATGGTAGTTGGTTCCCAAATGGCATCTGCTAGAGTTGTATCTTTCCATTGGACTAAGACTTCCTTGATGGTTCGTTGACACAGTCGATGCTCACGCTGGTAGCCAAATGGATCCTTCTTCGTCCAACTCGGGAAGGTTGGTTTGAGTTTGGCACTTAGTTCCAATCACGTTCTTTAAGAAGGAAACATGAAAAACAGGATAGAGCTTAGAATGACTAGGCAAAGCTAACTAATAGGCCACCTGTCCCACATGCTTGAGAATAGTATAAGGACCATAAAATTTGGGCGCCAGTTTCTGACAATGGTTAGCCTTGAGGGAATTTTTCTTGTAAGGTTGTAGTCGAAGAAACACCTGATCCCCTTCTGCAAATTGACGTTCAGAGCAACCTTGATCTTATTGTTGCTTCATGTAATTCTGGGCCATGACCAAATTCTCTTTAAGGGTACGAAGAATAGCCTCTCGAACTGTAAGCGTTTGGTCAACCTCCTGGACCTTTGAGACACCTGGAAAATATGAGAGAACTGAATGTGGTTTTTTTCCATACACTGCTTCAAAAGGAGTCATGCGTGTAGTTGTATGGTATGAAGTGTTGTACCACCATTCAACTAGTGGTAACCATTGAGCCCATTGATTCTGCCTTTCTGATGCAAAACACCTCAAATATGTTTCCAAACATTTGTTGAAAACTTTAGTTTGACCATTCAGCTGGGGATGATAAGATGTGCTGAGATGCAATTGGGTGCCGTCTATCTTGAACATTTCTTGCCAAAAATTGTTGGTGAAATTTGGGTCACGATCAGAAACAATATAATGTGGTATGCCATGAAGCTTGAAGACCTAATCCATGAAAATTTGAGCCACAATGGATGTTGTAAATGGGTGTTAAAGAGCGCAAAAATGAGCATACTTGGAAAGATGATCAACTACCACCATGATGACTGATTTATTGCCTGATTTAGGTAATCCTACAATAAAATCCATAGATATATCTCGCCAAATAGCAGGTGGAATCGGAAGCGATTGTAGTGCGTCAGGAGATTTGATTGTTTCTCCCTTGTTGTGTTGATGCACATCACATTCAACAACAAAATTATGAACGTCCTATTTCATACCCTCCCAAAAAAAAGAATGTTATACCCAGTCATAGGTTTTGGTAAACCTGGAGTGCCCAGCTATGGGTGTAGCATGAAGCTCAGAAAGTATTGTGGATTTAAGTTTTGATTGTTTAGTTAAATAAAAACAACCTTTGTATAAAAGCTCATCATTGAGCCAATAGTACCCTGGGGAAACTGGAGAATTGGTCTGCAATTGGTGTATCAGATGCGAACTTTTGGGATCCTGTAGCCATTCCTGGTGAACAACTTGGAGCCAATCTGGTATAATGAAAGAGAGATAAAAAAGGGACCCTTCATCTTCATATTTTCTAGAAAGTGCATCAGCCACCACATTGTCTTTTCCTTTCTTGTAAATGATATCATAATCATATCCAAAGATATTAGTCACCCTTTTTTGTTGCTCGGGGGAGGAAAGGTGTTATTCCATAAAATACTTGAGGCTTTGATGAGTTGTCTTAATTTGGAAGAATTTCCCTAATAGATAAGGGTGCCAAAGATCCACGGCGTGCAGAATAGCCAACATTTCCTTTTCATAGATTGATTTGGCCAAATTTCTCTCGGACAATTGTTTGCTGGTAAAGGCCAAAGGCCAACCCTCTTGCATAAGGACAATGCCAATTTCTTTCCCAGAAGCATCACATTCCAGGACAAAAATATTTGTGAAATTAGGAAGGGTCGGGACTGGAGTGGTGCACATGGCCATCTTCAAGGTTTGAAAATCCTGAGCAACTGCCGGAGTCCAAGTGAAAGAATTATTTTTAAAGAGTGCAGTGAGAGGTGTCACAATATTTCCATAATTATTAACAAACTTGCGATAATAACCTGTTAAACCTAGAAATCCCCGCAAGATTTTGAGAGTCTTTGGGTGAGGCCTGTTATCACACAATTTGTAGCTAGGTCAAATGGCTAGAGAATTGAGGCCAAACTGACGTAACAGGAACATTCCCCACCCAATGTCACCTCAATGGGGAGATTATTTCTGTTTAGGGAGGTTAACCCAGGGGAGACGTCCTCAGCAACCTGGGGTTTTGAAGAGGCTAGGGTATAAAGTCAAGTTTGAAGTTTCCTCCTCACAGGTTACCACCAAGATCAGAAGGTCTGGCTAATCAGCCAATAAATAAGTGCATGCCCAAAGAGAACACCTGCCCGGAACAAGACAACAATAAAGAATATATGCAGGCTATAATTCAATGGGTTAGTACTTCGTATGACTATCTGATATCAATCAATAAGCAATGTAAAAACAATAGATATTAATGAGGTCAACGTTTTATCAATTAGCTATGGAAAAAGCATCAATTCATTGATAACTATCAAGATGATCAAGCCAACAATGTATCCAACCAACACTTTACTCAATAAATTCTTTAGATCATCATCCAATTGCTTATAGAAGACAAATGTTTTGTCAAGATGAGATAACCAAGTGTGGCACCAGCCTTAATTAGGGTTAGTTTGTTAGTTAGGGTTTCAAGAATTAAAGTTTTAAGAGTTTTTTTTGGACACTATGACCTCAACGTTGTGTGCTTGAGATCAGTGCCTAAGGGTATATGGAGTCAATAAAGGAGAGGACACAATATTGAAGGGGTAACAGGCTAAAGATGAGAGGGAAGGGTTCTAGAGTATTGCAATGGCAGGGTCCTAGAATCAAAACCCTAAAGGAAAGAGGCTCACTCTGGTGTTGCTTAAGCAAGGCCTCGTGCTCTTTCCTCCTTTAGGTCAAACTTGGCAAACGGATAGCATAAGAAAAGGGTTAAAACAAGAGGATTTAATGAGGGAGAGTGTTGTAAAGACAAGGCTCTATCACTAAACCCTAAAAGATGGATGGCCCTAGGTGTAGATAACCTAGGCCTAGGACGTCACCCTCCTTTTAACCTTTAAAATCAAAACTAGCTTAAGGGAAGAAGTTAGATGAGTGTAGCAAAGGCTAGGCTCTATCTTCTTCCTTCAATGGTTGAATATTTCTCTTTAAGGGGACATATGACAAGGACCTACTTGTGGGCTTGTCACCTAGGGTTTTAAAATCAACAATTTTATAAGTAAATGCAAGAATTACTAACCTACAACCATTCAATCAAGAATTTTTGCAGGAAAAATACTTGCATATCATGAAGAAAAGCATGTGCAAACCCTAGTTGTAAACCTTCCTCAAGAGAAATGCCATAATATGCCAATAAAAGCCTCCCATCAACAAGTGCGCCTCAATTTTAAAGACCAAATACCCAATAAGGGCGCAAAAATCAGACCTCACAAGTGTGAGTGATTTGTGTTATGTCAAAATGAGGGAAAAACATCCTCAATATATAGTATCTCATGAACTTTAATTAAAATTAGGTCATTAAAAATAGCTGACAAGGCTAATAACCAAAAATCATATTGTTTCACATTAAACTGCTAAATGAAAACCCTAAATGAGAAATAAGCAAGACGTCAAGCCCCTCTAAGTGAGATGTTGGCCCTTTTTAGGGAAAAATACAGCACAAGATGACAAACGTTGGCCCTCTCTGGGCCTCCAAACTCTGCCACACGTTCCAAAATGCTCTGTCAATGCACCATACATTGGAGGTGACGTCATGGCTCCTAGATGAGGTCCCGGGGCATCAGAAAGGACACGTTCCACCTGTAGTGGGTCGACCCCCCTGGGTTGGGGTCAGCCAAGGCGTCCTGGATGAAAATGTCCTCCTTCTTCTCTCATGCAAAGGCTCGACCAATCACTGTCCTGTCTCTGACCCTGATGGGGTCATAGCAACCATCTGATGGGCTCTTCAGCCCCATGGAGGTTCGAACTAATCATCTCCCCATGTGTACCGGTCCACTTGGTACCTATCTGTCAGGCATGGTCCTGCACATCAAAAACTTCTCCCTCCATGGACTCATTAGTCCTAGGAATCATAGCAATGTCAATCATATTTCATCATTAATTTTATCAAATGCATGCATAAAACTCCTAGCATATCATCCAATAGCTCAAAGACATTACAATGACCTACTATACAATGTTGAAGAAAAAGACAAAATGCCCTATTAGGCAAACATCCATAAGAAAAGGAAAGTTTCCAGAGGATATCATCCAAGACATGTAACATAAGGTGGTGTGGTCAAAGGATGTCCAGACATAGTGAAAGACAGGGGTGATATTATCTGTGGGTGCCTTTGTAGGAGGCGATTTGTACCTGTCATGGATGCAATTCTTTCCAAGCCCTTTATTGCCTTTATTCTTTCTTTTCTTTATTACTTTTCTTTTCTTTTTATTTTAAGGTCTAACTAGAGGACACTACCTTGGCGTGGTGACCAGAGCTGACAGTGTTACCCACAAGTACTTTCACAGAGATGATAAGGTTGGCTCATGATGAGACCCCCTTTCCCTTGGCCATGCAACCAAAGGTCACTGCCCTGGTGTGGTAACCAGATGATGGCAATGTCATACTGCTAGGTACTCTTGAACATAATGGGTTGGCTCGTGATGAGACCCCCCATCCTCTTGGCTAGGTCTTGTTTTGTCATTTTCTTCGGGTCCCTCTTGTTTCTTATTAAGAGGCTTTTTATTGCCTTCTTGGGGATCCGTGGGTGAGGCATCTCTAGGTTTTATTTTTTATGGATTTTATCTCTTACCAGTTGCTTTTACCTCCTGTGCCTTTAGCCCCTTCTTCCCACAAGATAAGGTGTAACCCCACAAACAGGTCATCCTAATGTCTGGACTAGGGGAATGGGATAGATGAGTGGGAGACAAGATGTAAGAATGATGATATGATGGGAGCAGACGATGGCTCTTCAAAATCCCCCCTGGTGGCTAACCAAAACCTATGGGTACAAGCTTGCTAGGGTACCCTATCAATCCCTCCAACCATGGTCAAGTGGGTTAATGTAAGATCCAAGAATTCGTCAGAAATAAAATAAATTTGATGCATATATCTGAAGGTTAGAATGATCAAATATGACACATACCATGATACCTGTACCAATTACCTCATGGAGAAAGAGTCTTATCTGATACAGGTCCAAGCCGAAGTTGATGGATGTTGCTACTGCTGACAGGACAAGTCTGATGAAGAAGAAGAAAGATGGGCCCTCCAGGGACATGCTCAGGTCAATCCTGCTCTTGGTACTCCATGTCTAGGACTTGTGGGCCTCAAGACATGATCTCCTAGTTATCCCTAGAAATCGGGGATAACATCTGGCTCCAACTCAGGGACATGTGCTCACCGTAGAGCGCATGAGAACCTCAACATCGTTGGCATAAAGCTGCAAACCTACTCACACTCAAAAAGGGCATTAGTAACAAAGGTGGGGTGGTATTGCCACCCCGCAAATATAATTTACATATATGACTGAAATAAAACAATCAATACTTAAGTGAAGAAACAAACTAACATGAAATGCAAATGGTATAATACATGGAAGAATGCCTACCTACCTATACTTACCTGTGGAGTCATGTCCCACCACCTTGGTGGGGTTTGAGGAGGTGCCTGCTGATGGGTAATGGGTGCCTTCTCCCTTCCAAAATGGACAAATAGTACGAGTTATCAACTGATTCCATTCCAACTTTGAAAGGTCCGAGCCATGATTGCGTACTTCCTTTCACATTAGTTGGCTCTCCTTTTTTAGTATCCCACATCCATACCAAATCTCCCTCCTTGTATTTTCTGATTTTGTGTTTGGTTGTTCCCTGAACAACTCTGGTGTATTGTACTGAGGGAGGTGGGTGGGCTTCTGTTGTAAAAACTTCTTGTTGGGATGGGTGGATTTGTACTTCTTCTTTTTTCCTTTTTAATATCTTCACTGTCCCAACTTATTTGTTCTGAAATTGATCTAGGAGTTGATGGTATTCTTCTTTCTTGGGCCATTCAATATGATCAAACTCCTCTTCTGTTGCAAAGGGATTATCTTCTGGAGAATATTATTGAAGAGTTTGTATCACATATTTCTACGCTTTATCGTCATTTATGGGAGGAACGATATCATGTACATGATTTCCAGTTATTGGTACATTGAGTAAACATCCGGTCGTCCCATCTTTCAAAGGTAATCACAAAAAGGTGAGATCCATCTCAAGGGACCCACCTATCATCGCACCAAACTTTCTATACAACAACATTCCCCATACATCCGGGACATCAACCACTATAATATCTATGTGGAATGTCTTCTCGGGGAATTCCTTCAAGTGTACTTCGACATTTTCAACCACACCATGTGTGGGTATTTCTATAGATTCAAAGCCACACATATTCCTGTAAGCCCAATGACCTTCAAACCCATTTGTTGTATGACTTTAAGAGACATCATGTTGGCACCAACACCTGTATCTAGCATGCAATTCTTAAGGTGTTTGTTGTTCATCGTTAAAGTCATGAAGAAAGGAGGGTTTTCACCATACTTGACCCTGAAATGATCAGCTTTCAACATAATTGGGGGGTCCATAGGCTCAGCTGATCTCGAAAAGAAGGTATCAAAGCGTTCTTTAATAGATGGGATCTTGATTACTTCTTTTAGGGGAACACTCACGTGCATCTTTGATAAAGCCCCTTCAAAGTCAAATTTAAGGTCAACCTTACTAGTCTTGGATGTCTTGGGAGGAAGAACCTCAAGAGATTTTGGCTGGTCAGTGATAGGTTGTTTCAGATTCCTTCTTCTGTACACTTGAACTTCCTGCTTTTTTAGCTTTTCTTGTAATTCCTGGTTCAAGTTGTTTATTATTTCCATCCTCGCTGCTCTTGTTGCTTCTTTCAGAGCTTGTTGATGTTCTATATCTGTGATGTTTATCTGAGGAAGATTCATGAAGCATTCCAAATTGTTGACTTGTTGTTGGCCAGCGTTATAAGGGCATTCATGTTCCCAATGTGCTTCACTACATTCTAGGCACCAAGGGTTTTCATCAACGACGTTTGTAGGGGCTAGAGTATTTGGGACTTCAATTTCATTCTTCGGCTTGTAGACTTGGTTCCCTTTCTAGAATTGCCCTTTGAATGGTGGTCTAGGTGCCTGGATCTGGGATTTTTCAAGTCTAACGATCTAGCTCATCATTTCTTCTTGATTCTTTATGATTCCATCCACAGAAGCTTGCAACTTGTTGATACTAGTGGAAATATCTGAGGTAGGTTCAACATTGTGTACTACTTTATGCTTGGTGTTTATTCTCCCCCTAGGGTTAGCAAAGGGCTCAATCTTGGATGAAAAGAGATTTCCTTCTATCTTGGTAGCGAGCTCTTGGGCTTCTTGAATGGATTGGGGGTCTTTGTCTCTAAGAATATACCCTAGTTGTCCATTGAAAGATCTAGTGTAAATATGAACAAGGTAATCATCTTTCAGATGATGGCTTATGGGGATTCTTTGGAGTAATGCTTCGAATCTGGTGTGAAATTCCCGAATGGACTCATTCTCATACTTGGCAAGGCTATTTAGTCGAGTGAGAAGCATGTTAGGGTCTTCTTTGATGCTCCACCTTTTGAGAAAGATTTCCTCAAGTCTATCCATGGTCTTGATGCTTCCATCAGGAAGACTGAGATACCAATGTCTTGCAGCATCATAAAGGGTAGCAGAAAATAACTTCATGACCAAGTCTTCAGCGTCATCATTGATGGGGTGAAGCTGAAAGAATGCCCATAAGTTACTCATATGCTCTTCGGCACTAGTGGCATCAATGTCGATAAACTTAGGCAACCACTTCTCATACTTGGGTGGCATTTGCCTAGGGTAGCCTGGTATAGCTGACATGTCTAATGGCTTGAAAAGAGTAGATGACCATTGTCTTTGATTGTTAACTGGGTTTGTAGTACCGGTCTAAGAGAAAGACATGTTTAAAGGAAGTCTCTTTCCAAAAAGTGACTTGACAACAAGTGAATTCAAAGGAGGCTTCCTTCTAAAAGATAAAGGAGGATTATTAAATCTCCTTTTGGTTTGTGGAGTCGCCAGATAGTTTTCCTGAAACTATCAAAGAATAGGGGAATAAAAGCTTAGTGGAGTCGCCAGGTAAGCTTGTAAGAAAAAGTTCTTTGAGGCAAGGCTTACCAAAAGATTTTTCTTTGAGGAAGATTGACTCAGTGTTCCCTAGCAACGGCACCAAAATGTTATCGCACAGTTTGTAGCTAGGTCAAATGGCTAGAGAATTGAGGCCAAACCGACGTAACAAGAACCTTCCCCACCCATTTTCACCTCAATGGGGAGGTTCTTTCTGTTTAGGGAGGTTAACCCAGGGGAGACGTCCCCGGCAACCTGGGGTTTTGAAGAGGCTAGGGTATAAAGTCAAGTTTGAGGATTCCTCCTCACAGGTTACCACCAAGATCATAAGGTCTGGATAATCAGCCAATAAAGAAGTGCATGCCCAAAGAGAACACCTGCTCGGAACAAGACAACAATAAAGAATATATGCAGGCTATAATTCAGTGGGTTAGTACTTCGTATGACAATCTGATATCAATCAATAAGCAATGTAAAAACAATAGATATTAATGAGGTCAATGTTTTATCAATTAGCTATGGACAAAGCATCAATTCATTAATAACTATCAAGATGATCAAGCCAACAATGTATTCAACCAACACTTTACTCAATAAATGCTTTAGATCATCGTCGAATTGCTTATAGAAGACAAATGTTGAGTCAAGATGAGATAACCAAGTGTGACGCCAGCCTTAATTAGGGTTAGTTTGTTAGTTAGGGTTTCAAGAATTAAAGTTTTAAGAGTTTTTTTTGGACACTATGACCTCAACGTTGTGTGTCTGAGATCAGTGCCTAAGGGTATATGGAGTCAATAAAGGAGAGGACACAAGATTGAAGGGGTAACAGGCTAAAGATGAGAGGGAAGGGTTCTAGATTGTTGTAATGGCAGGGCCCTAGAATCAACACCCTAGAGGAAAGAGGCTCACTCCGGTGTTGCTTAAGCAAGGCCTCGTTCTCTTTCCTCCTTATTTAGGTCAAACTTGGAAAATGGCTAGCATAAGAAAAGGGTTAAAATAAGAGGATTTAATGAGGGAGAGTGTTGTAAAGACAAGGCTCTATCACTAAACCCTAAAATATGGACGGTCCTAGGTGTAGATAACCTAGGCCTAGGACGTCACCCTCCTTTTAACCTTTAAAATCAAAACTAGCTTAAGGGAAGAAGTTAGATGAGTGTAGCAAAGGCTAGGCTCTATCTTCCTCCTTCAATGGCTGAATATTTCTCTCTTATGGGACATATGAAAAGGACCTACTTGTGTGCTTGTCACCTAGGGTTTTAAAATCAACAATTTTATAAGTAAATGCAAGAATTACTAACCTACAACCATTCAATCAAGAAGTTTTGCAGGGAAAATACTTACATATCATGAAGAAAAGCATGTGAAAACCCTAGTTGTAAACCTTCCTCAAGAGAAATGCCATAATATGCCCAGAAAATCCTCCCATCAACAAGTGCACCTCAATTTTAAAGACCAAATACCCAATAAGGGCACAAAAATCAGACCTCACAAGTGTGACTGATTTGTGTTATGTCAAAATGAGGGAAAAACATCCTCAATATATAGTATCTCATGACCTTTAATTAAAATTAGGTCATTAAAAATAGTCGACAAGGCTAATAACCAAAAATCATATTGTTTCACATTAAACTGCTAAATGAAAACCCTAAATGAGCAATAAGCAAGATGTCAATCCCCTCTGAGGGAGACGTTGGCCCTTTTTAGGGAAAAATACAGCACAAGATGACAAACGTTGGCCCTCTTTGGGCCTCCAAACTCTGCCACATGTACCAAAATGCTCTGTCAAGGCACCATACATTGGAGGTGATGTCATGGCTCTTAGATGACGTCCTGGGGCATCAGAAAGGACACCTTCCACCTGTAGTGGATCGACCCCCCTGGGTTGGGCTCATCCAAGGTGTCCTAGATGAAAATGTCTGTTCGACAACACAGGTATTCCAACAGAGGACGAACACCTTCAGTAACCACTCACATAACCAAATCAAAGATCAACACACCGATGTTTTCACGTGGTAAAACCCCTACGGGGAAACATCCACGGCTCCAGCCAACACGGCCACTTGGAGCAGTTTATTAATGCAAAGAATTACAAAGAGATTTTACAAGAGAGTTTCTCACAATCGATCATCGGAAAATGACCCTCCATGCTCTTTAAATAGAGATCATGGATCAATCGGGTGTTAAGCCATGGATCAATGGCCGTTAAGATCGAGGAGAGTATGAACCATCGGATCACTCTATGTCGGGAACATATCGTGACCATCGGATTTCCTAATAAAAATGCATACTAATGCATACTAAAGAAACACACTTTTACCTAACGACATATTAGACCAAGTAGATCTTAACTAACTCCTAAGTGTCTAAATATCCTAACATCCTCCCTTAAGAAC
>JZKD02S1205769.1:7294-44094 GCA_000966675.3 Picea glauca | reverse complement strand
AGTGTTGACCCTCCTGAACCTTGTGGTGTTGGCAGGATGTATGTCCAGTGGAGGGAAAGAGAGCATGAAGCAGTCAGTGATTTGGTTGTGGGAGATCTGAATGTCGTGGTCGTGTTGATGCAATGCGGTTTACTGAAGTTCTTTCTGTGTTCGTTTATGCATGCACAACCAAGGTTACTGAATGCCTTGATCGACTACTGGCACCCTGATGCAGAGGCCTTTATGTTAGAGGGGCAATCACTAGTGCCCACCACCGAGGATATCTATTTTTTGACTGGCCTCTCAAGGAGAGGGGAACCAATCAACTTTAGGATGTTTCCTGCGGGATCGAGTAAGATATCAGAACTGATAGCCGAGCACTGTGAGGCTGGGACTGATCATGCGGGCTCCCAGGTACCTATCAGTAAGATCACTAACCTATCATTGCAGGTGATATTATTACTTATTGGGTGGATTACCGGTTCTGCAGCCTTGCATTAGGCTTCTTGCACATAGATGAACTATGCGATCCAGTGCTTAAATGCACAGAGTACTACATTACTGGAGTGCATGAAGAGGCAATTGACAGATTGTCGACAGTGGACACAAAGGAATTTCGGGTTTGGGATGATCTTGTGTTCATTTTTCTTTGAGAGAGTTCCGAGCTTTAGCCCTCAGGAAGTAGTACGAGGACATCAGGCCTCATTTCCTGCAGTGTGTATATGGGAAGTATTACTGCCACGACAGGGTGGTGGAAGGACCAATGAGTCCTTCGAAGATGACTTCTTTGCGTGGTTGTCACGACAGATTCCTGTGATCAAGGACTACCCATATGTAGGGATAGATTTTTCTAGAGATCCTGAGATACTCGTGCCTCCTAGTGAGGAGCGAGGGGAGATGGGTAAGTCTCCACCTTTGTAGTTTTGTTGTTTGCATATGTAATTTTTTTTTGTCATTTTTGTGATATATATCATTTTTTTGGATGCCAGTGTATTTGACGGGTAAATGTTTGTTGTATGCAGATGTGGTAGCCGTGCGACCTGTCGATTATGCACGGAACAGGCGTCGTCCTCGGCCAAAAGCCGCAGCTGCTGCCGTCGGAGGAGCAACAGTAGTAGGGAACCTCCTAGCCGGGGAGGCTGAGAGAGTCCTTAGACGAGTTGAGCAGAACTTCACTGCACTCACTCGCACAGTTCCGATGGCAGAGATAGAGGACCTGCCGCCATCCATGCAACCTCATGTCGTGGGGGCACCTTGGACGTGGGTCCGATTGTTTAGGCGTTTGGCCCATGCTGTGGACTATTATAACAGGGCCCATAGGCCCTAAACCTATTTAGACTTTTTACATTCCACAAGCACTTACTTGTATATATTTTTTGAGGGCATAAGCCCTGTGACTCGTTTATTAGTCCCATTTTTTAGGCACTTGCGTCCATCTATGTACTCTAGTTGTTTTATGATGTTATATATGGTTTTTTGATCTTTTGTGTCTTATGGATCGTGTGTGCAAAAATGTATTTACATGCTTATGTCAACGTTCTTTCATATGTGTGCAACATGCCAATCTAAAATTTGATTAGCTAGAGTATTTGTAATTTGGTTTAATCTCCTAGGAACATGAAAATATGTAATATAATCAAAGTTTCGTTCTAAGAGACGTACCCTAAGGAATCGTCGATGTAAATTTGGATCATGAACCCGGTATACTCTGTTTAGCTGTGACACAACCAGTTGAGCATCAAGATAGACCCGGAGATGAGAGATACCCAATGACAAGGCATCACGAAGCAACTCAATAACTGCACTATACGCGGTGACATTATTTGTGGTGTCACCTAAGCATATACCTCCAGAAGTAACAACTAGCCCTGAGGTGTAAAGATTACCCAAGCTGCGGAGGCAAGCCTCCGCGTGTGCCGACTAGCACCATCTGCATACCCAACGAACACCTCGGAATCACTTGACATCTGCCATATTGACGAAAGATAACATCAATGACACGTCCATAACACTTAAAATAAACTAAAAAGTAATTAGTACAAAGACTATACATATGTTACAAAAAGTTACCCACAGTGACCTGTCTATGAGTAATACTTCTTGAGGTAGAGCCCATTTCTAGGCTCCGCCAAAGCATTCCCTTCAAAATGAACCAAACGATAAGTGCCCTTTTTAATACCTCTTTTATGATGAAGGGTCCGAACCACATGGGTTTAAACTTTCCTGCCCCCAGGGGTTCCTTATCTTGGTCATAGACCAGGACAAGGTCGCCCTCAAAGAAAATCCGAGGACAAACGAACCTATCATATTGAAACTTGACCTTATGTTTGTGAGCCTCATTGGCCAGGGCCGCATCACGACGTTGCTCATTGAGCTGCTCAAGGTCTACTAACCGTTCTTCAAGCGGAGAAGTGTCTGGCAATAATTGTACTGCCAATTTTAGAGATGGGATCTGACATTCGATGGGAAAGACTGCCTCCATCTCGTAAACAAGTTGAAAATGTGAGAAATCGATTGCAGTGTTAACAGATGTTTGGTAAGCCCATAATGTCGAGTATAACATCAAATGCCAATTTGACTTGGCTGAGTTGATAGTTCGATGTAGAATAGTCTTAAGAGTTTTGTTTACAGCTTCCACCTGCCCATTGGCTTGGGGTAGTAAGGTGATGAATGCTCCTTCCGTAACCCAAGATTTGATGTTAATTCAGTCATCATTTGGTTTTGAAAGTGACTGCCATGGTCAGTGACAATCTCTCTCGGGACGCCGAACCTTGCTATGATCTGGTTGAATAAGAAGAGAGTTGCAGTCTCTCCATCATCTTTAAACGTTGGCATAGCTTCGACCCACTTAGTGAAGTAGTCGACAGCTATGATGATATAGTGGTACCCCCTTGCTGACGGGGGGTTGCAAGTAGTGTAATCAATTCCCCACTTAGTGAAGGGACCAATTGTGATGACAGGAAACATAAGAGCGGGATGTGCCCTCATCTTCCGAGAGAAGATTTGGCATAGATGGCACTTCTTGACCAATTCGATACAATATGTGATAAGGGTCGGCCAGAAGTAACCTGCTCGTAGAATCTTTGGGTGGTTGCCAACCCAAATAAATGACCACCACAAGCTCCAGTATGGCAATCGTTGAGCATGATGATGGCCTCCTCATGTGTGAGACATTGACATAAGATGCAGTCTACACCTCTCCGATACAATGTATCATCGAGTATGAGATAATTCTTAGCCTGACGGCGTATCCACCGATGCTCGTCACGAGAAGCAGAGGTGGGGCATTTCAAAGTCTGGAGATAGATAAGTATATCTCCGTACCAGGGGTCTGAAGATGTAATCAAAAACATATCTCCTCGGATAGGCGATTCCTCAGGCACAATGTCACCTGACTCAACCAGAAGTTCCGAAATAAGCTCTGCGAAGACCAATGACTTCTTGGACTTTGTTGAAATGAAGTCTAAGTCAAATTCTTGGAGGATGACTATCCATCTACTGATTTTTCCGCCTATAACTCGTTGTGTCGACATGTACTGGAATGGATTCACGACAGCAATGACGGTGGTCTTGCGAAACAGAACATAGTGACGGAACTGTTGAACAGCATGAACTACTGCCAATGCAAGTTTTTCGATATGAGAATAATTGAGTTTCGGTCCTATGAGGCCTCAGCTCAGGTAATAGATCATGTATTCTGAGAACGAATCGTCTTCCTAAACTAAAACCATGCCAATGGTTGACTCTGCGACAGCCAGATATAATAAGAAATCTTTGTTATAGTTAGGTGGTTGTAGCAGAGGTGCGGTTGTGAGGGTGTGTTTTAATGTGTCTAAAGAGCGTTGAGCGGCTTCATCCCGGAAAAAGGGAACGTCTTTTTTTAGTAAACGCATAAATCCCTTGGTGATTTCAGCATAGTTGGTGATGAAGCGTCGTAAGAAGTTCGCCTTGCCTTGTAGACTCTGAAGTTGTAGGATTGTGTGTGGGGGGGGAAACTGGATTATTGCCTCAACCTTAAGAGGATCGACCATGATCCTTGTTGTTGATATGATGAAACCTAACAAACGTCCTGACGTTACGCAGAAGCTGCACTTGTTTGGATTCAAGTGAATCCTAAAGTAGCGACAGCGTTCGAAGATTAGTCTAAGGTGTATGGGATGATTCGTTCTCTTGCGAGAGCGTGATGTTAAATCATCTAGATAGGCCTCGACTATATGCTTGAGGTCATGAAAATAAAAAGACATGGCCCGCTGGAATGTGGCTCCAACATTTTTAAGGCCAAAAGGCATCTTACGATATGTGAATGTACCCCACGGACAAATGAATTTCATTTTATGTTGGTCTTCAGGTTTGATTTAGATTTGATTATATCCCGAAAAACCGTCCATGAAAGAAAAGGCTTCAGAACCAGCACATTCATCAATGATCTAGTCAATGAATGGTGTTGGAAAATTATCTTTGGGACATGCCTTATTTAAATCACGGAAATCGGTACATACATGAATCGTGCCTTGTTTTTTATTTACCGGCACAGGATTTGACACCCATTGAGTCAAATGGATAGGATAAATAAAACTTGTCTTTAGCCATTTCTCAACCTCAATCTTGATGGTTGTTGCTTTCTTGGGATTGACTGGATGAAGTTTTTGTCGAACAAGCTTAGCATCAGGATACATTGTGATTTCATGTTCAACTATTTTCGGATCGATACCTAGCATTTCCTCATAAGACCAGGCAAAAACGTCGTGGAATTCTTTGAAAAGATCCGCGTAAATTTGAATTTCTTCGGGGGAGCAATCTGCTCCGACGAAGACATTCTCCACGACGCCAGGGTTTCAGGAGATGTTGATGGGTATAGTTTCATCGATAGTCGCCATATTTCCCTCAGCATAAATTTCCTGCGTAGCTAAGAGATTAATAGGACACGGTTGATCTCCCGTTATGGTAATGGTGAATTCTCCTACTTCGATTCAGCTTAACTCTGGGAGAAAATATGATCTGTGATGAACATCTTCCCAAGGTTTGTCTAGACTAGTCATTGCTTCGATCACTGCTTCATCAGAAGGCAAGACTAAGTCTAACGAATCGACGTTAGCGAGAGAACCCTGAGCCCAAATAGGCTCTAGAAGTGGATCTAACTCTTGTGCAAGAGTCGGATCAGGGTTAGCTGAATCTTGTTGGACTAAAGAGTACACTACCTCAGTGGCAAACAAGGGCATGGACATGCCTGGGTGCCCTGTCTCATCCATCGTGGCTGATGGGGAAGGAAGAATCCAAGGATCCTCAAAGTAAGTCGTGCGGAACGATGAAACTTGAAAAATCTCAACCTTATGGTGATTAGATATAAATTTGATATCGTCGTGAGGAGGTGGGTAATCGAAGGTACCCATCAAGGATGGGCACAAACCAACTCCTACGTTAACGACACCTAGTTGAGGATTATCAATCATCGGGACCGTGGATGCCCCCAAAGCTGGGTCAGGTCTGGAGAAAGACAATTGATTGATGGTCATTATCCGACCCTCGTGTGGAAAAAACCAGACTCGAAAAACTATAGCAACCACAGCTTGCATAGCATAAGTCCAACACCATCCTAACAAGAGGTTATAGTCGAGGGGAGGATCGACCACCTCTTATTCGACACACACGGTTTTCCCTCCTAACTGCACAGGGAAAGAAGGAACGATGCCATGTGGTCAGAATGAACGACCGTCGAAAGCAATGAGGAGAGTAGGTGATGGAGACAAAACGGGTTGGACAATGGTCTTCCAGCTTGATAATGACATAATGCATGTCAAGGCACCCTCATCGACCACCATGTGGAAGATATTCCGAGTAAAAGTTTTCGTGGGATGAGCCACCACTATCTGAAACGCTACGTGGTAAGGCAGACGAGGTTTTAAGTCGGTTGTATCTAACATGATGGTGCCCGGATTACCAGTCTCAGTAGAGCCCAAAGCGGTTAACAAGGCTTTCCTCTGAGCATGGCAGCTTTGGAGGACCTCCAAAGCAGACATCGCATAAGGGGTTTGTGATAAATCCTCCACCACAGAGTAATTCTGGGTGGCCCTTGCATTTGGGTTGTGAGAAGATTTTTTAAACGCACCCTTTGGAATGTGTGTCATTGTTTCTCCCAACGTCTTCTCAATCTATAGAGGAAGAGATGGGAGAACAGCTTCTTTACCCTTCTCGGAGGTGCTTGGTTTACTATAATCATGCGCTCTAGTTGATATGAAAGCATCACCCCTAACCATATATACGTTCATGGATGAGGGATTGTTTGGAGGCGGGCAGGTTTCTTGGCTACCCCCTTCTGTGCTTGTAGAGGCTTGAGTTAGATTTTACCCATGTTGAAAGGGATTAGTCAACATTGCTTGTTGTTGTTGTGTGACAAACTTTTGGGCCTCTGCAAGTCGAGGAAAAAGATGGGTCGGGTGGTCTTCCGCGCACAAGTTGCATGGATACCTCGCCTTTCATTTTTCCGTGTTGTCCCCACTAGCATTATCAGTGGGTTTTTTATCCCCCTTACCCTTCTTTCATTGTTTTTTCTTCCCTTCAGGCTACTGGGTGGCCTTTGGGTTAGTCGACTGCACGGTGTGTACTTTCGATGTTTGGGTAGGGGGAGCAGCCAAAGTAGTAGTTTGGTTGGTCGTTGTGTGTTGTATAGATAATTGTTGCAACTATTTTGTCAATTGCTCAGTGGGCTTGGTTTGTGTTGAACCAACAATACCATCAACATGTGGTCCAGCTCTCTGTCTAGTTTTATCCAGTATCGAGTGTGGCGCATCTGGTAAGACGTTGTATAATAAACCAGACTGAGAATAGATGAGCTCAAACTGTTGAGCCCTCATGATGGCATCTTCTTCGGAGAAAACTCTGGATGTCGTGACATCTTTGGATAACTGTGGGACCAAAGACTTAAGGAACCACTCAAGTAGAAATGTTGGTGGGACAGGTACCTTGATTAAACTCTTCTGGCGTCTCCACTCTCGAATATGATCAGAGATATGGGTCGTTGTTGTCTGTTCAAAATTGGTGAGCATCTCTGTGCCAGCGTCATATCTCACAGGTAACTGGAAATGGTTAAGGAAGGCCATCGCCAGTTCGCCAAAAGAAGAGTATCTTAAGCGATTGAGCTCGATGTACGATTTCGTGACACTCCCAATGAGAGTACGTTGAAACAATCGCAACTGTATGGAGTCATCTTTCAATGATTTAGATGAGCACCAAAGATGAAAGGTAGTCACATGATCACCTGGATCTTCATTAGGCTTGGCCTCGAACTTTGGAATGTTCGAAGGCAACTTCGTCGGCATAGGAGGCCAACATGGATCATGACAAATAGGATCATTCAACAACCTTGTCAAATCTGGCAAGTGTAAAGACGCCAAGAATGGTAGTTTGGGTTGTTGCTGATAACCTGGGAAAAAGGGTCCTAGAGTTTGACTGGCACCAGGTTGCCAGGAAAAGTTTGGCTGCTGGCCTGGATTCTGGTAGAAACCATGGCCCTGACTAGCGTAAGGATTTTGCATCTGTGGAGACATCATCGGCTAATTTCCCAAAAAGGACATAGAGTGTTGGGCATGCATTGTATTCGAAGGACTTTGGGAAGGATTACCCCATGCCGGTCCTCTGGGGAGAGACATAGTAATCTGTCCGAGGTTCCATTGACTGTGGAAAGAATTACCCTAGAACGACATTCCGGAGGAGGGAATGACTCCTTGTCCTGAATTCCAAGGTCCTGCTATGTGTGCCCCCTGTGCAGGAATAGTACCCTGCGCAGGAGTAGATTGTCCAAAAATGGGGTTGCCCCAAGTCAGGAAAGTGGTTGACGAGAAAGTCTTGTTACCAAACGTTATGTTCCAAGAAAACAATGTTGAACCTACCGGCATACTGTGTGAAGGTGGTCCCTGACTCCCCGCTCCAAATAAAATATTGTGTGTAGGTTGCCCAGTGGATTGCTGATGCGAACCACCAAGCGAAGGGGACGAAGGAGGGATATGACCTCCTATGTAAGGAAAAGCGTTAAAAGGGACAGGAGTGCCCCCAAAGTGACCTTGCAGAGGAGCGCTAGAGCTCCCTGCCCCTAGACCCAAAGTCTATAAAGTGGAGTAGGTTAGTACACGACTTGTACCCGAACTAGGCATACCGTATGAGAACAGAGGGGCATACCGTATGAGAACAGAGGGCATGTCGCACTAGGTGTGAAGGGGGTTGTGGTTGCCGCCATAGATGGGTTCGGTCCACTGTGCGACGTAGTTGCGGCCGAGACCATGGTGGCTCAGACCGACGACAGTAGGTTAGGAGATGACTCTCCTATGGTGACAACTGTGGTGGGAATTGAAGAATTCCCAGAAGAAGTAACAGCATTTGTTTCCATTGCTATGTGAGGCACTGTCTGGCATTCATGAAATTGGATTGGTACAATAAACGGTGCCAAGATATCAGTGGTTGGGGTTTTAACCGAGCCAAGAGTGGTTGCTTCAAGGTCCAAAACGGTTGATTCCTCCGGGGGTTTTTTGGGCACAATGGTTTGTATCCCGGTCGCTTCAAAAGACCCTTGTTGGTCTAGTTTCCGCCTTAATGGTGGCGGGGGTGGCTCCAGTGTAACTGGCGACAGGCCAAGAAGCCTTCGTGACCGACGGAGCTTGGGATCCTCCACTGTGTGAGAAGATCCAAGACACGCTAAGGTAGTCTAAACGTTCAAAAGTAACACACACTAAAAATAAGCCCCTAAGTGATAAGACAAGAAATCACTAAACTATTTGGAAGAACAGTTACAACAACCAACACTAGAGCAACTTACCGGTGCAACTGCAACTCGAACACGGAAGCACCCTCCAGGTATACTCTGCAAAGCGTGGCCCGATGTCTGTCCTAGGTACTGCAATATACCCCCGCAGTCACCTGTGTATGTCCCTAAAAATATTGGCAACTAGGTTGCCAGCACGCGAACAGTCACCAGGCGGGTACAGTCAAACGTTGGGTAGACCACAATGAGCAGGGTATCGAGCCCGAAACATGTCAAGGGTATCGAGAGAAAATGGTCTGGAAGACAACTAAGGACCTCAAACGGATTCGAGAGCCATGAAGCCCCGTGGCAAATGCAAACGACGAAATCCCAAAACAAGCCCTCTATATGTGTTCTCCACTATGATTGGTCCGGCTTTGGAGGGGTTATCTCCGCTACCTTTTCGCACGTGACCTCGTGTTTATCCCCTCTGTTAGAGGGGGGTCCCGGATAACTTCCACGAAATTGGAATTAGACACTCCCTATCTTAGACTCCAATGTTTGGTTTTGAATGGCCTTGAAGAGTTTCCTCTCCAACCTAATCCAAGGCCCTAGTCCTCAACTAGTTTGTGAACCCTACAAACATAAAAGTCTAGTAGATTTTAAAATTAACGTTGCTTTATGGATTTGTCTTACGTCAAGGGGTATGAGGGTGAAACTGATGATGTGTAAAAGACGAAAGCAAAAAATGAATAAAAAAGATGGAAACAAAACTTTTACTGAATGCAAAATTTCAACAACTTTTCACAAAGAAAGATTTTTAATTTTTCTAAGATTTTGGACAGCAAACTCAAAGGAATTTCACTCGACCACAAGCTACTTATAATCTAAGTCAACTGTAAAAACTTACGAAATAAAAGACTTTTCCCTAGCTAATGATGCAGAAACATACTTTCAACCAAAGAAGAAAATGAAAAGAGATTTATTTATTTATTTAAGTGCTAGTAAAGCAAGAAAGGGAAAATACCAACAAGCAAAAACCAAGAAAAACAATTCTGGCTTAAAGCGCAGATCGCAAAGAGTCAGATTAAAGAATCACACAATGGCAATTGTAAAAACAATGACTCTCACGCTTGTCTAAAAACCATAAGAATTTTTTATTTTTTATTTTTCTGTCAACTTTTAACTGAGAAAAAGCAGGCTAAGGGTAAGATGAATCCTCAGCTATTGATTGTTCAAACATAGATTCAAACACCTGAGAGGAATACTTCTTATCAAAGGAGGCGATGATTTCCCCACCCTGAACAAAAAGTAGCCTGTATAAGCACATGACTGTCACTCAAACAGAACGTGTGCAAACGTGTGCTGAACAGAGACAAAGGGCGTGTACACGCGGGCTGACCTTGTACAGGCCGCGTGTATATCTAAACTCTAAGGAAAAATATGAAAACGGACAGACCAGACCAGGAAGAGACCTTTGGTATTGATAACGAGGATCCCTTGAAGGCTTGGATACTCTTTCTAACGGAAAAACAAATAATGCAAGGAAAAATAATAAGGCAAAAAACAATCTAAGATAGGACTGTTAGCAAACAAGACTCAGACATAATTCTAGAAACCCCCTGAGAATGTGTGGTTCTGACAGGGAAGAGGAAGATTTCCTCTAAGGTTCTCTGAACTCCTACACGCTACTGCTATCTCTACAGCTAGCATTCACATGTGGGTTATAAGAGGATAGGGTGCGGGTACACGCGTTCAGGCCTTATGTAGGCCGCATGTACCTATGTGTGTCCTGAAAAACACAGTCAAGAAAAAGTCAGGGAAATATGGTATGGAAAACCAGACTTCCTGCTAGCTTAGACCTTATAGAAACGAAAAGAAAAGACAGGCAAGGAAAAAAAAAAAAAAACTAGTCTTTAAACTAACCAAAAACTAAATAAAAATTCCAGGAACCCTAAAGAGTATTGTCCCCAGTATGGTTGCCAATTCTGTTGTTGGGAAAAACACCCTACAGACTAGAAAATAGAGTTCAGACTTTGCATGCAGATTTGACCGAATAGAAATTACTTTCTACCTACATCCCTAGATTTAAATCCCCTTTTCTCAGTAAATGCATGGAAAGATCCACCTACCTTATTACCAACGTTCGATGTCAATCCTCCGTTGTGCTTGATTACTTGTTCACAATGCTCCTTCCAAAGATGACCTGCACTCAAGACAAGCAACAACTATGCATGCATGCTACTTCTATACTCACGGGTTAGAAATCAAACATAAACTAATCAAACCATAGAAAGTTCATGAATTGGGACGGGAAAAGCATTCTCTTTATTACTTAAAGTGAATCAACTTACAAAAGTTGAGACCAGCCACCTCTCCTTGAACTTGATCCTAGGATCCTCTTCTTCTGTCCTTCAACTGCTTTGCTTTAAATCTCCTTTGGCATGAGGAAAGGCTAAAGGGTTGGGACAATGGAATACGTAAATGGGCAGACTTTCTTTGCTATATTTCTTCCTTCTCCAAATGGTACCCCTACCCCTTCTTTTATAAGCTAGAAGTAGCTAGGTTTTTAGACAAACCCTCGGCCATGCATGGCCAGGAGTTTCAGTTAACTCACCCATAGTTTTTTGTTCCATTGGCAACTTTCCTTTTTTCGTGCTTTTGTAGGTACACACGGGTTGTTGTGAGTCAGCGAGCATGTACACGCATGCAGTAATGGGTTAGGGCACATGGGCCTTTACACAAGAGGATTTTCAAAGAGTTGTTCAGCAGAGTTTTGGCAAAGAAGGGATATGAGTTGGCCTGATGCCAGGTAATCATGTGTGGTGCAATTTAGGGTTATAACACTTCTTCCCACAAGATAAGGTGCAACCCCACAAACAGGTCATCCTAATGTCCAGACTAGGGGAATGTGATAGATGAGTGGGATACAATATGTAAGAATGATGATATGATGGGAGCGGACAATGGCTCTTCAAAATCCCCCCTGGTGGCAAACCAAAGCCTATTGGTACAAGCTTGCTAGGGTACCCTGTCAATCCCCCCAACCATGGTCAAGTGGGTTAATGTAAGAACCAAGCAGCCGTTAGAAATAAAAGAAATTTGATGCATATATCTGAAGGTTATAATGATCAAATATGACACATACCATGATACCTGGACCAATTACCTCATGGAGCAAGAGTCTTATCTGATACAGGTCCAAGCCGAAGGTGATGGATGTTGTTGCTGCTGACAGGACAAGTCTAATGAAGAAGAAGAAAGATGGGCCCTCCAGGGCCATGCTCAGGTCAATCCTGCTCTCGGTACTCCATGTCTAGGACCTGTGGGCCTCGAGACATGATCTCCTAGTTATCCCTAGAAATCAGGGATAACAAGGCCAATCTTGCATAGCTTCAATCTTTTTAGGATCCACCCTAACGTTGGCCTTTCCAACAAGATGACCCAAGTACTCGACTTTCGAGGTGCCAAAAGAAAATTTAAATTGTTTGAGGAAAAGTTGGTGTTGAGAGAGTAGATGGAGAACTTGATCCACATGAGTAAGATAGGTTGTCCAGGTTTTGTTGTAGATGAGGATATTATCAAAGAAAACTAAGACAAAATGACGAAGAAAAGGGCGGAAGACATGATTCATGAGGCTCTGGAAAGTGGAGGGAGCATTACATAAGCCAAAGGGCATGACCAAAAACTCATAGTGGCCCTCATGAGTTCTAAAGGCAGTCTTAGGAATATCTGCCTCTTTCATACGGATCCGGTGGTATCCATAATGAAGATCAAGTTTGTAAAGAACTGGGTGCCACTTAATTCATCAAAGAGGTCATCAAAGACAGGAATGAGAAATTTGTCTTTAATGGTGAGTTTTTTGAGGGCGTGGAAGTCAGGACACATGTGCCAAGAACCTTCTTTCTTAAGGACCATGACCATAGGAGAAGAGTAGTGATTCGTACTAGGGAGAATAACACATGCGTTGAACATCTCTTGAACCATTTTCTCAATTTCATTTTTTTAGGAAAATGGGTGACAATATGGACGGATATTGGGAGGAATGCTTCCGGGGAAAAGGGGAATGGAATGATCATGTTCACCACGGGAAGTAGGGAGTCCGTAGGGAGTGGAAAAAACCACTTGATGTTTAGAAAGGATGGATTGGAGGTCCTGCGGCACAGAGGGTGTCTCAGTTGCTTGTATGGCATGGAGTTGGGAAATAATGCCAGAATGACCTTTTTTGAGAAGCTTTTCCATGCAATGGGAACTAATAATCTCTGGGGAACCGACAATGATGCCTTGGAACTTATATTGTTGGCCCTCCTAGTCAAATTGCATGGTTAATTCCTTAAAATCCATGAGAATGGGACCCAAAGTCCTTTGCCATTCTGCACCCAACACAATTTCACAACCACCCATGTTGATTAAAAACATATGATATTTCAGGTGGTATTCACCAATTTGGAGATGCACATTTTCACAATGCCCTCCACATTTCATGGACCCACCATTGGCAAACATGATTTGGAAATTATTGATTGCACGGATATAGAAATTAGTTTCTGGGAAATGTGGCGATGAATAAATATATGGGTTCTTCCACTATCAACAAGAATGATGACCTTCCTATGTTTGATGTAACCAATTAGCTTGAGGGTTTGGGGAGTAGAGAAGCCAGTGAAATTATTTAGGGAAATGACCGACTCTACTTCGGGAGGGTCTGAGGGAGGGGTTATGTCAGTGGGTTCAGGTGACATAGACACAAGGGGAGCCTCAACATCCTCTTCTGAAACATCCTCCGAGATGGCCATAAAAAGATTTTGTTCCTTACACTTGTGTCTCGGAAAATATTTGTCATCACAATTATAACAAAGGCCTTTGAGTTGGCGTTCATCCATTTCGGCCCTGGTCAATTTTTGGATCTTTAGTGGAGTAGAAGGAGGAGTGGGAGTTACTGGTTTAGTGCGAGGAATAAAGGAGGGTTTTTTGTTTTGAGAAGAGACAACCTGTTGTGTTTCCTTATCTCTTTTAGTAGCATCCACTCAACTCTGAGGCCGAGCCATGAGGACATGAGCATGAATCTCATCCTTGAGGCCACTAATAAAACATTCTCAGAAAAAAGCATCAGACATGCCCTCTGTACGAAAAGCCAATCTCTCAAAAGCAACTATAAAGTCTTCCACGGTGTCAGATTGTTTCAACTTTGTCAAACAGCCTAAATGGTTGATGTCAGCCAAAGCATTCATAAAGCTCTGCCACAAAGTGTGTCCAAGCTACATACCCTTGGTGGGTATTTTTTTCCATTTCCACCATTGCCAACGTTCTTGATCTAGATGGAGAACAATATACTGTAGTTTGGCTAACTCATCTGTAATGCCATACAAATAGAAATAATGTTCCATTTGAGTTACCCAGCTAGTGGGATCCGATCCATCAAATTTGGTCAGATCCACACGCGGAAGGCGTAGGTCACGCTGAAAGTGATGGGGCTGAAATTTATGGGAATGAGAGGAATTTTCACCTTCGGTATGCAAAGGTGGGTCAGATAAGGGAAGGTCTGCATGAATATGCAGCTTGGCGCAGATCATCATAGTGACAGATTCAAGATGGGTAGTAATGCCTTGTTTGAGCTCTTGTTTGAGTTTCACGATTGAGGCAACGATGGAGGAATGCTTCTTTTGATTGATGGTGGCAATATTGGCACTGAGTTGTCGCACTTCTTGTTGGGTTTCTGTGAAATTAGGGTGCAAGGTAGTGAAGCGAGCTTCCAAGTCTTGGATATGGGTATGGGCCATGATGACGAGGGAACACAAAAAGGGGTGGGTGGGACCACACATAAAATGGGTTATGGGTGAAGTGTATCACAACGATCATGGAAATGAGTGGAATCCAATGGGGTAAATCCCAAATAAGGGTGTTGGAAGGGGATCTAGTCCACACAAAAAAATTTGTTGAAAAATGATATGTATGACCGCGATAAGGGCGAAGAGATAAATCCAACGGAATAGGTCTCAAATAATGGTGCCAATAGGAGTTATTTGAATACTGCAGTGATGAAATGCCCAAATTCTTAACAGAAAGAAATGTGTAGTAATTTTGCAACTCGAATGCAGGAGACACGGTTGCGCCGCAATAGATCTTGTATGTTTTGTTTTTGTTTCTGTCCCAAGGGTTAGGTATTCAAGGGTTCTACAGACAAGGGTTTGCCCTGTGCTATAGCTCTATGATATACGTGCAGGTTCCAACAGTAGTACTCGTCCCAATATCTCATGGCACCAACTAAGGAGGCTAGATCGTGCCCTTAGACGTACTACCCGACTACCCAGGTACTAGAGAGTATCTTCCCAAGTGTTGTTCTCGGTGGCACTATAGCAGTCAGGCGGTCGATCGGTTTATCTATGGAGGGTTGCAGGAGATCTAGGCCGATCTGTATACATGTGTTGTCTGATGCGCTACAACTCGAAGGGGTACCAACAGGGGTTACAAGGGTGGCCAACAGATGTGCGCTTAAGTACCAATTGTATATATTGTGTGTATGAATCCCCGACCGCAGGTTTATGTGCGTAATGACAGATCTTTGTAGCTTAAAGACGTCGGAATACGTCTCTACCCTGAAAAAAATTAACCCACAATTTTATGCCAAGGAAGGTGCTCTGATACCACTTGTAATATTCCAGATATAAAAGTATGCAGAACAAAAATAAATAGCTAGAAATGGCATATGAACAACAATATAACCAGAATAACACCACAATAATACCAAAATGATGCCAGAATAATACCAGAAAGAACACTTTGATTACTGAGAGCAATGTTCACTTGCCTCTTCGAGGGGGAAACCTCCAACAGGGCAGAGTTCTATTACAATAATATCCGAGACAAAAGTTCTCATACCCTTGACTCTTATTTATACTAAATATGTCTATCAAAAGAACCATCTAGAGGAAGATCCTTCTAGAAGCGGAAGCTTCTATTGGGTCTTCTTACATTGGACTTATTCTTCCTTATTTCTAGTCCTTATTAATATTGACCTTTATTACATGGAAATATATTATTCTACCTACGTGATGGGTTAGGTCCCTAACAAAAATCGTGTCAATCTGTTACTGGATGACAAAGTTATGCCTAAAGCAATGTTTGTTGGTCCATCCTGAAACTTATAAATAACTTGATAATGCATAGTGTTCCCTAAAATGTTTTACAAATCAATTCAAGGAACCTTTGAATCCAATTTCATTTGGAGATATCCCTAAGAAACAATTCATTTTCCCTTTTGATTCACTTCAATTTGATATCGTGTATAAACACTATCATCAAAATATAACTCATTAGTCTAAATTGTTGGATTCTTTTAAAGATCTATTGCATATACAATGTATGCTATCATTATTTTATTCGAAGAAGAAGATACTCCCATATTTCTTCGTGCATAATCTCACACAATATTGCAAAACAAGTGCTAAGTTTTTTTTAAGATCACTAAGAGGTCCACAACATCAATTTAGTTGTGTCAAAATCAAGGAGTGATATTGAACAAATTCAATAAACTTCTACATAAAGCACAAGTTACCAAAGAATCAATAAAGTGCAAGATCAATATGAATATTTAGCTTTTTTTTATGAGTGAGAAGTTCTAAAACAAGGAATAACTACAAATTTCAAATATACGAATAAGCGAAAAACCACTAAAAACACACTTTTGTAAATCCATTTAAAATATGGTTGTCATTATACACATTATCACAAAGGTTTTCTACATAAATTAAATTATTCACATATTAGCTCTCATCAAACCAATGATAATGCTTATTCCTCATCAAAGTCATTTTCATAACACATATCATTTTCATAACACATAGTTCATTGCAATTTTGTTATAAAGAGAAGTTCATTGCAATTTTGTTATAAAGAGATTAGACTTTGGTCATATATCCCTCAAAAAAATATTTTAAAAAATTGATAATGCTTATTCTCATCAAAGTTGTAGTTCATTGAAATTCTCATAAAAAGATCTCATCAACCCAATGATAATGCTTATTCCTCATCAAAGTCATTTTCATAACACATAGTAGATTAGTCTTTAGCCATATATCCCTAAAAAAAATATTAAAAAATTTGATAATGCTTATTCCCATCAAAGTTGTAGCTCATTGCAATTCTCTTATAAAGACTAACACATAGTTTATTGCAATTTTGTTATAAAGAGATTAGTCTTTGGCCATATATCCCTCAAAAAATATTAAAAAAATTAATAAAACTTATTCCCCATCAAAGTTGTAGTTCATTGAAATTCTCTTATAAAGAAATTAGTCTTTGGCCATATATTCCTTAAAAAATATTAATGCATTTTATTTGTTGCACACATGACCATAAGCTAAACATTTCACGTTTCAAAAGAGGAAAAAATATCATTCTCAACACTCACAATGATATGGACTTGATCCGAAATCAAACCTTCATTGGTTCAGTCTCAAGAAGCTAATCAAACTTTCTCTTATCTTGTAAGACTATGAAAGACACAAGGGAGGGTATTTTTAGCAGCTCTTATTCTGAATCTCAAATAAAAAAAAGACGTTCTGAAGCACAACCACGACTTAAGTGAATGAATGAAACCCCTGTCTTTAGTGCAAGAGAAACAAAGACCATCTTATAATAATAAGAAAAAACATTTATTATGAAAACATCTTCAATGTCATTGGGTGTCTTGATTCAGTCTCCTATACTATTGAACTCATTTTCTTATTTCAATACTACAATTCTTAGTTGATTTAAACCATTGTTTGGTTGACATGCTATTATCTTTTAATATTCACTATCACAATTACATAATTAAAATAATTAAAAGTACTTGATATAAAGTCATTAATTTTGAAAGATAGCAAAATTATATAGTTATGCTAGTTATATGATTATTAATAAAGGTTTCAATTTTGTCCAAACATAAACATTCAATAATTCATTATTTTTTAAAGTAAAAAAATATAAAATTTGAATTATTTTTTAATTAAAAAATAATATAAAATTTGAATTGTTTAAAGAAAAAAATGTGTTTTCAATTAATCTCCCTTATATTATATTAACAAGTTAAACTTGAATTTATTCATAGAGGAAGAAAGTTAATAAGTCATTTTTCCCTTAATAAAAAAAATTATTGTAACTCTTTTTAGCTTCTTCAATGAATCTCTCTCCCTTACCATGTTAAGGAGTTAAACTTCAATGTATTTAGAGAGCGAGAAAGTCAATAATGCATTCTTCCTTTAATGTAAATATAATATAAAAAGTTTTCATTCAGAAATATCGTATAAGTTTAAAACTGTACGTTATTTCAGATGTATTTCCCTGTCGTAGGCATAGAGGGACTATAGCGATCGATAAAGCGTTGATTACATATTAGTTTGTCCTTTGACTGGAAATATTTGTACAATACCTATTGTTGGAGCTATGGAATTAAAAGCATATATTTTTATATATGAAAAAGTAACATATGTGTACTGATCTGATTGGCTAAAAGATTGGAGGTCTTATTGTCGGCTTCACTATTCCCAATGTAGTATATGACAATATATCCAAACTTTTTCTCGTACACAGTATGTTTTAATCATATATTTTTCTTGTATATTACTTGAAGGTCGATTAATGCTACCATTAGTTCGAATGTTTGTATTAGCATTTTCTACTACCCGAATATATCTGTCAGTTTTGATATGTACTAAGCATATTGAAATGTTTTCATATCCAAGCTTTGTATATTTCTTGAAATTTATTGACACTTATTCTGAGATGCCTCAATAGGCCTGACAGCGTAAATGTTTACATGACACGACGTCCTCCAACACCCCTGACAACTTAAATGTTTTCATACCGCGAGGTCCTTAGATAGCCTAAGAGTCTTAAATGTTTATGTAAATATGGTTCTCGGAGTACATGACAGTTCAATAGCCATTGTATGTTTCATCCTTGTTCTGCCATTGAAGCTACATACATTGTTTACTGGTTCGGTGACTGCTTCTTCTTTGTTGGTTTGTCGGGTGCTATCATTGTATGTTTCATCCTCGTAATCGTTGAAGCTAGATACATTGTTTACTGGTTCGGTGAGTGGTTCTTCTTCGTTATTTTCTCGGTTGTTGTTTTTTGTTGTTTCGCTCGCGATTCGACCTACGCTTATGCATTTCATCGTTTCGGAGTAAGTTTCGATGCCATAGTTTCATTTTGTATTCCTTGTTTGTTGTTCAATGTTTGTAGTTTGCAAGTAAGAATGTTTGCTTATTTATAGTCGCATGTACCTTGTATGTTTCCGGTTCCTTTTCTGCTTCGGCTGCAATTTCGTAATCGTTGGAGATACATATGTTGTTCACTGGGTCGGTGGATTTTGCTGGTTCGTTGGTTCCTGGGCTGCTGGTTTTGTTTGTTTTCCTGGGGTTTGCGCTTTGGGGCCCTGGGGTGTAGTTCGGCCTCTTCGTGCTTTCTCACTGGTTTGGTCCTTGCTGGTTTCTTTTCTTTGATTTGTCCTTGCAAGGTTGGGGTGCAGCGGCGATGGTTGGAGCTTTTCTTTTTTCTTTTTTTTGGATTGTTATTGTTTTTTGGAGGCGTTTTACGGTGTTCATCCCTTGCATCCACCAGTCAATCTGTAGTTGTGTTATTTTCCATTTTTGCAGAGGCCGTTATCTGTAATTCTGTGAGATTTTCCTGGTGCTCAAGTCCTGCCATGAAAGAAAATAGTTGCATAGAAAATTGTTGGAGGATTACATGTGAAGTTACAATATCCGTTGTTTTTTGTTGGAATAAAGAATATGTATACAGCCTACATTTATAGACCATGTATGGTCATATGTGTGGATATGACATGACATGTTCTTTCTCCTCTACATAGACTAGTGTGCACATGATACAATTTGTGTTGTGCTTGAGATATGATATGTGCAACAAAGATTCTTCAAGATTATATTTTCATGTCTGGAAGCATGTCTGGGTAGTTTTCCATGGAAAACTGAGAACTTGTATCGTGGGCATAGCAATCTGTGTAGAGGATAAAGAACATGGTTAAAGGGCATATCTGGATGAATTGCCAGGGAAAACCAGAAATCGTTTAGCTGCGGCCATGCAATTGTGTGATATTTTCTGCCTTGTAATATATTTTGGCCAGGGAAAAAAAAGCTAGACGTTTACAGCCATGGATAGATAAGCACAAAGGTTCATGTTTCTACCTTTGTAAATTGTTCATTGAGTCAGTTTTGTTGTATCTACATATTGCTTGTTCTCCAGTGAATAGCAACTTCCATTGATGTTCATTGAATTTTATGGGTTCCCACATTGAAACAAACAGAGTAGCTGGACAAAAGGAGGGAGTCTTGATTGCATCGGCTGAAGAGGATATACAAAGGTGCATGCTTGTATTATTGTTTCATATTGCGATGTTTTGTATTTCATTTATGGTTTGTATATGTGTTAAACTAGTTGTGTGCCTTCCTACATGGTAAGTTATCTTGGTTACATATGTTCCTTCCTGCATACTAAGCTAGTTTATGTTCGTTGTGTTTGCACTGCATTGTTACATTTAAAGAAACATAATTGTTGGATAGGACGAAGGACTCTTTGGCAGGTAAATAGACCTTTTTCTTTTTCTTTTAGATGTTTGTTTTCATACTAACTTGCCTTCGTCTCGATTGCATCTTCGGCGTTACTGCCTTGGAAAAAACAGGTTTCTTGGACGGGGAGATGAATTATTTTGTGCAGCAGCAGAGAGTTTTGTGGTAAAATCTTCTAAAAGGTATACCAAGTGTGCCGGTAAATTAAATATACAAACCGGGTGGGAGCATATAATATTAGACTTGAAAACGATGAATTCGCAATAATGGGCCTTTCTGCGCTCCCTGTTTCTACTTTTTCCATTTTCTATTATCCCTTTTGTTTTCTAATTCATCTTCTTAGTGTGGTTTCTGAAAATTCCCTCGTGTGTCGGTTAGCGGACTAACGGACTGACATATGTGGTCCGGCTTCTACCTTATTCCATAGTTACCCACTTTGTCAATTGCAGCTGCAAGGTTGGCAGGTTGAAGATTTCTCCCCTGGCTTCTGGGGGTCCGCGATATACAGATTGGCCATGGTGACCCGCGGTCACACCCTGTTTACTGTTAAACATTTCTCCAGTTAAGTTATCTGGTCCTTCTGATGGACAATATACAATGCATATATTTGTTTAGTCCTGATGTTCATATGCACATGCTTGCATCAGAAAAAGTTGGACTAGTGAGACGGCCATGAGTAGTCAGTCATCCTAGACATCGGTAGACCGACAAGGCCAAAGGTAAAGATGCATACGTGATGCTCTTACTATGTTTACTAAACAAATTTCTTGGGCTGTATATTCATCTATGGCATGGCAGATCTGTTGATTCCATTTGCAATACATGGTTTCTAGCTCGCAAGAAGTATAAACCAGTACAAGTGAAACGTCGAACATGTTGCATGTTCCGCAGACCAAGAGGTGTGGTTGCGAAACTGTGGCTCCATAGTTCATCAATATTATTCGTGTACTTGTAGCACACTACCATTCACTTTAGTTTTCCTATTCAAAAAATGGCATCGGATCTAGAGTTGTGACATCCAAAGTACTGTCAATAGAGGGCTTGAACAACTGCCAAACTAGACAACTGTTCGTTGAGGACATAATGGTTGTCTATACCACCTACTTGGACAAGGCAAACAAAAGTAGATCCATTATGCATGTTGATATGACAGACAAGGATGCCATGATGACAGTAACACTAATTGTTCCTCCACAACTTGTCCAGAAACATGCATAAAAGATATTTCCATGTAATGGGATATCCATTACAAATTTTAATGTATTTCCCAAGATAGTATATGACCGTGGTGATTGCGATCGAATTATTTTGCTCAACAAAACAAGCATTGTGGAAAAAAATTCTGCTATTTGTTCAGAATATCGCTTCCTCCCGGACTCGACTATCAGGCAGCTTACACAGAGCACTGATATTTACCCAATCGGAACGATTGGGGCTGTTGTGACACTGGCGAGAAAATTTGGGTCGCAACACATTCTCCATATAAAGGATGGAGAGTAAACCAACGACAAGGCAATGGTACCGCTTTTCATATTCAGTTTTGTTCTTAACTTTCGCGTCTGCATATATGTCGGATAAGTTACACAAATATTGCACTGTTCCATGTTGCAGCTACAATTGTTTGATACGTATTTAGATTTGTTTTCGTCAATGGAACAAGAATTGCATAGAGGGCAGCTTCCACTTATGTTGTTCAAAAATATAACAAAGAAGAAGGATGCTAGAGAAAGGATCTTTCAGACAACCCAGGCAACATTTGTAACAAAGTTACGAGCAGATATAGTAGAGGATCTAGAGAAACTAGCTAGCTCTACAATTGCTGTGCATATACATCCACAAAATCATCCTCACTTTTCTTATAGAAATAGCCTTCAACAAATTTCTACACCTGTTTAATTTTTATTTTTTGTTTTAAAGGGGAGGGGGGATGCAGTTGTGTATTATATTGTTCAATGTATTAATCCCTTTGCTCATGTTGCTAGGTTGAAGGTCTTTTAGTTGCATCCAATGTGTACTCGACCCCCTTTGAGCATGTATGTGCAAAATGTCATTCTTCTACTTCTACCTCCGCTTTGATAAGTGATGATACGATTGATTGTTTGCGATGCGGTTAAAAATGTCCATATATTTATGGACATTGCATCAATGGTGTTATCTGAACCATGGGCAACATAACTATGCATTGTTCGGTTAGGCAGCCTCTGTTACAAAATGTGCTTCATGAATTGGCAGAGTTGTCGTATGAAACGTATCTACATAAAAAGGCAAACAGTGTCTATATGTTGTGGCAGCTTCGGATACAGAGCAAATTCACCTTAAATGAAGACAATGCAATTTTGCATATCGGCTGAAGAAGGGCAAAAAAAAAAATTAAATCAAACTTTGGGAGGAAACAAAAATACCTCATGTCTCTCTGTAATATTTGTTCAACATCCAGATGAATGTTCGTTTCAAGAGAAAATGAATGTGTCGACGTCTTTTCTTTGTATATCAAATTGTTTGGTGCAAAGGTCGATGGGTTTTGCTCAATGGAACTTTCTAGGAACTTTCTTCTGGGTTGTTTAAAGTATGGTTGGTTCTTGGTTATCTGGTTTGTCTGTCATACCATGGAACTCCAGCTCTTCTTTGGAGGACACGAAACAATATAATTGAATTTTTTTGGCCAGCTGGCACGCAGATCCGCCTGATAATTTCTATGGCGTTGTGACACAAATGTACTATGTGACTTGTTTTGGCAAATTTCCTTGATCGATGAACTTGGTCAAATTATTGTTGTGAAATAATTTGAAATCAATGAATATATAGTGTGCAAAGTGCAACTGTCCTATCATACCAACAAGAGGCTCTTAAAATTCAAATTGATCCTTGTTTTCGCAATTTTTGCTTATTCTATGAACTTGGTAAAATTAATATCCTGGAATAATTTGAAATCAATGAATATATACTGTGCGGAGTGCAATTGTGCTATCATATGAACAAGAGGGCCTTAAACTTCAAATTGGTCCTTGTTATGCTTGCGGTGATAGAATTTTACAAAAAAAATCTTTTGTTTCCTTCATTTTTTTAAAAATAAGCGATTTAACATCCTTTAATAATTTAATGTAATTCACTTGTACAATAACAATAGTTAATATTAATATTTTAGTATCTGAAAATAATTTTTTTAGCTAAAGTTAGATAGGATGGGCATTGCTAAACAATTGCAATCTTGAACCTGCCAGACGTGGAATCCGCAAGTCCACCTGTCAATTTGTATATCGCAGAAGTCTGGGTGATATTTGCAGGACACCGAACAAAAGAGGTTCAAATTTCAGCCTACCAAGCCGAGAACCCGCGATCCAAAAAGTGCCCAAGTATGGAACGAGGGATCTGCATATGCTCTATAAAATATCTTGTCCATACTTTCTAAAAGTACATGTTTACTATGTATTGCTCGTTTGTCAGAAAAATTTTATATCAGTCGCCCGACCAGATTGTACAAACTTTCTCGTTTAATTAAATTCTGCAATAGCAAAAATTATTATTAATAATTTAGTATTGAAAATCATGTTTTTAGATATGTTAGATAGTTGATAGGGATTAGTATCTGTGAACAATGGAAAACTTGAACCCACCAGCCCTCAAGTCCATCTGTCAATCTGTATATCGCGGAAATCCGAGGGTTATTTGGAGGACAAGGAACAATGAAAACTGCAATGTTGAGCCAAGCAGCCCACAGGTCCGTTTGTCAATTTGTAAATCGCGGAGATATGACTGGTGTTTGTATAACGCGGAACAATAAAGGCCCAATTTTCAGCCTGTGAGCCCCACAGACCCGATCAAAAAAAATCGCTAGATATGAAATTCATACGGGATCGCTACGGGACAATAAAACTGCAATGTTCAGCCAACCAGCCCAAGTCCACCTGTCCACTTGTATATCGCATAAGTCTAGGTGCTATTTGTAGGAGACGAAACAATAGAGACTCTATTTTCGGCCCGCCAGGCCGCGAACCAAAAATTGCCTAGGTATGGAATGAGCAATCCGTGTATGCTGTATAAAATCTCATTCCATAGTTTATATAGAGACAATGTCCACAATTCTGCATGTCAACTTGTATATCGCAGAAGTATAGGTGCTATTTGTAGGACACGGAACAATAGATACTTAATTTTCAGCCTGCCAAGTCATGAACCCGCGATCCAAAAAGTGCCCAAGTATGGAATGAGGGATCCGCATATGTTCTAGAACAATGTTTTTGTACAACGTAGAACAATAGAGGCCCAATTTTCAGCCCGCCAGCCCCAGAGCTCCCGATCAAAAAAAATAGCTAAATATGAAATTCATACGGGATCTTCGCATATGTTGTATAAAATCTCATTCCATAATTTATTTAGAGACTATGTCCACAAGTCTGCGTGTCAATGTGTATATCGTGGAAGTCTAGGTGCTATTTGTGGGACACAGAACAGTAGATACTTAATTTTTAGCCTACTGGGTCATGAACCCGCGATCCAAAAAGTGTCGAAGTATGGAATGAGGGATCTGCATATGTTCTAGAAAAATGTGTTTGTAAAGCGCGGAACAATAGACACCCAATTTCCAGCTCGCCAGCCCCAGAACCCCGGATAAAAAAAAATGCTAAATTTGAAATTCATATGGGATCGCTATAGGACAATAAAACTACAATGTTCAGCCAACCAGCCCGAGTCCACCTATCAATTTGTATATTGCGGAAGTCTGGGTGCTATTTGTAGGAGATGGAACAATAGAGACTCTATTTTCGGCACGCCAACCCTCGAACCTGCGATCCAAAAATTGCCTAAGTATGGAATGAGGGATCTGCATATGCTATATAAAATCTCATTCCATACTTTATATAAAGACTATGTCCAAAATTCCGCGTGTCAATTTGTATATCTCGGAAGTCTAGGTGCTATTTGTAGGACACGAAACAATAGATACTTATTTTTCAGCCCACCAGGTCACGAACTCGTGATCCAAAAAGTGCTCAAGTATGGAATGAGGGATCTTCATATGTTCTAAAACACTATCAATTTGTATATCGCAGAAGTCTAGTTTCTATTTGTAGGAGACGGAACAATAAAGACTCTATTTTCGGCCCACCATGCCGCGAGCCCGCGATCCAAAAAACACCTAAGTATGGAATGAGGGATCCGCATATGCTATATAAAATCTCATTCCATACTTTATATAGACTATGTCCACAAGTCCGTGTGTGAATTTGTATATCGTGGAAGTCTAGGTGATATTTGTAGGACACGGAATTCTAGGTGGTATTTGTAGGACACGGAACAATAGATACTTAATTTTCAGCCTGCCAGGTCGCAAACCCGCGATCCAAAAAGTGCCCAAGTATGGAATGAGGGATCCACATATGTTCTAGAACACTATCAATTTGTATATCGCAGAAGTCTGGGTGCTATTTGTAGGAGACGGAACAATAGAGACTCTCTTTTCAGCCCGCCAGACTGTGAGCCCGCGATCCAAAAACTGCCTAAGTATGGAATGAGGGATCCGCATATGTTGTATAAAATCTCATTCCATACTTTATATAGAAACTATCCACAAGTCCGCTTGTGAATTTATATATCACGAAACTGTAGGTGCTATTTGTAGGACACGGAACAATAGATACTTAATTTTTAACCCGCCAGGCCACGAACCCGCGATCAAATGCAATGTTCAGCCAAGCAGCCCACAGGTCCTCATGTCAATTTGTATACCACGGAAATCTGGGTTCTATTTGTAGGACACGAAACAATAGAGACTCTTTTTTCAGCCCGTGAGGCCGCCAACCCGCGATCAAAAAAGTGCCTAAGTATGGAATGACTCTTTTTTATATCGCTTGTTTGTGGAAATACTTTTATATCACTCGGCCGACCAAATTGTGCAAACTTTCTCGTATAATTAAATTCTACAATATAAATATTTAATAGTAATAATTTAGTGCAGGTCAGGTTCTAAATTTGTATATCGCGGAATTTTCAGTGCTATTTGTAGAGCGCGGAATAATAGATGCCCAATTTTTTGCCCACCAGCCCGAGAACCCCTGATCCAAAAAAGTGGCTAGTTATGGAATGAATACATAATCGCTAAGGACAAAAAAAATGAAATGTTGAACCAACCAACCCACAAGTCTGTCTATCAATTTGTATATCTCGGAAGTGTAGGTGTTATTTGTAGGACATGGAACAATAGAGGCTCAATTTTCATCCCACCAGGCCGAGAACCATGGCCCTTCACGTGCCCTGGGTATATCTTCGCCCGACCATTTTTCATACTTTGGTATTTCTTGGAATTGGTTTCGCCATTGTTGTTGCCTTCGTACTTATTTCCAAATATGCAATAATTAAGCTTTAATGCTAGTATCCATCCTGCAGCAACCATTAAAATTGTCATTAATATCCGGAAGTCCGGAGAAGATTTGTCATTAGTACGAATTAAACTAAGATTTGCCCACAAGAATGTTATCCTTTCCAAGTATTCATTTCAAAGGCCACGCAATATTTTTTTTTTGTGCGCCGACGGGTTGGTGCTTTTAAGAAATTTCTGATTCTTAATCTCTTTTCGTCGTCACCGCCACGTTCGTAGTTTTTTCTAATTGTGCAATTAGTGAGCTATGATGGTCATAGCTCATTATGCACGAACCCTAAAAATTGTCATTGATCAGCGAAAGGGTCGAGGAGATATTCCATTGATACACATTAAACCATAATTTGTGGAGGCTTATATTATCCCTCCCCGATTTTCATTTCAAACATCGTCTCGACCAAACGGAAATTCTAAATAACTTCTTGCAACAGTTCTCTCCACACACATTAAACACATTGGGGCATAAAGGCCAAAGGTTCCACTATTCCAGGGCATATTCTTACTATTCATCTCCCTCCGCCTAGGAGCAAAAAAGGAGATGGTCCCTTGGTACACCGAGAGATATATTTCAAGACAAAAAATTCCATCGCAACCCTAGTTGGTCAGAGAACCTGCCCAGTTGCAGTCATTGCTATCACAGAAGTTGATGCCATGAATTCCAAGCCGAAAGAAGATGATCTAATGAACGATGATACGACAATGGATGATGGCAATGCAGAGAATCTTCCCACTCCTGCGCCCAAATTGAAATCAACCATAATGAACGGACCTTCCCGGCTCGGTGATCGCAGTCATGACAACACCAAAAGGAGTTTCAGAAAAGAAACTGACGGTGAATGCAACAGCCACTTTGCACCGCGAAAGTAGGAATTCCAGAGTTCCAAATTAGTTTGTTCTAGGCTGAAGAGTTTTAGTGTAAAGCAATGATATGTTGATGCTCCCAGAGATATATTTCAAGCCAAAAAAATATTGTTTAACATTTTCGGGCATAAGGTCCAAAACTCTGGCTCCTGCCACACATTTTCCTACTATTCATCTCCTTCTACCTAGAATGGACTCATTTGGGCCTCTGCAATTGCACGTGAAAGTTGTGCTACTGAATTGTTTTGGACTCTGCAGAGGCAGTTTCAGCTAAGGGCTATTCCACTTGCCTTGCAACCATTTTTGTCTTCTTTCTGAGGAAAATCTTCTAAAAAATATCAATTTCAGCAGAGGATGATTCATCGATGAGAAAACTCCAAGGATCTTGCATACTGCAGAACCCATGCCTGTGTTTGTCGCAGATACCTTCAATGTTTTGGCCCGAAGAACTGGGTCCAATTTCTAAGCATGGATGTACAGTACTCAGTGTTTTTCTTATTTTTTTATTTTAAATGAATTTTCTATTAAAAAAAAATTGCCTTGCACTCTTCGTTGCTGCCTCTTTTCTGGGTTTAACGCATGTTCTAATTGGCATGGTTCGGTGCTCTTGTACTTCTTCGATCTTGTGTTTACTGATGCCAATGTACAATGTTGCCGCAAAATCCTTATTCTTGTTTCTAGACATGCGATTATTAAGTTTCACTGCTAACAACCCATAATGCAATAAGTTTAATACTTGAGTTAATATGTTGCATTGATGGTAGAATGTATCAAGAACACACTTACACGCACACGTTCCAATAAAATCTAATCTTCCACAAAGCATTTGCTGGCAATTAGTAGAAAAGGAAATTTAGTGCTTAAGTTGATATGTTACAGTCATGGAATAATGTATCAAGAACATAGATGCAGGCATACGTTGCAATAAAATGTAATCTTCAACAACGCATTGTTGACAATTAGTAGATCATGGTTTTGCAGTGATGACACTTCTTTGAAACCAATTCGCGCTTAAGAAAAATGTCTTTCGCCTCTCTATTTTCCCACTCTTTTATTCCCTCTAGTTTCTCTTCCTGGTTACTTAATCGTTTTTTTCCCGACAATGCGTTGCTCCGCAGCTTTGCGTATTCACTCATTTGTGTTTCCAACGACCGCTTCCCCTTTCTTTAAATTGATAGTCTATTATTCCCTGTCCCACAACTGGCACCCAGATTTCTGCCATATACAAATTGACAGGCGGACTTGCACGCTGGTCGGGTCAACATTGCAATTCTACTTTTCCTTGACCTCCAAACAGCATTCGGAGCTCCGGTATATACAAATTGACAGATATTCAAAATTGCAACCGTTCTTAGATCATACGCTTTTCCGTATTATGGTCCACCTATCATGCCCTTTTCTGTGTTGCACATTTTTGCACTGGAAACTTTCGAGAAATACAATTTAATCGTTGGGTACTTGCATATTTAGTGGAACTATTGTCACCCCATTTTGAAGCCTATCTGTCCACTTTCCATACTTCTCCATTTGTTCGAATTTCTTTGGTGAATCGTCGGTTTGGTGGGTTGAAGAAATATTTAGTTCGTAATCATTGTTTCCTGTATCCGTGCCCCTTTGCAATTAGCAGTTGGCAATTATATATAAGATCTTATTGCCATGTATGCAATTAGCAATTTCCATGTTCCATATTTAGCCACTTTGGCAGAATTCTACAAATATACAAACCAGTCACTCAACTGCCCCATCATGATATCTTTCGTTTTACACATTTTGCACTCAAAAATTATGAAACATGAAATTTCATCGTGGAACACTCGGTTGTCCTGACGATCCCCGTAACCCTTTTTTAAATCTCGTTCGACCGCTTTTCAGAGCTTTCCATTCTTTCCTTGCTCTCTACCCTCTCTGTCACCTTCGCACTTGTCTATAATAAAAGAAAATAAAGAGTTATATATATATATATATATATATATATATATCTTGTTTCTAAATATGGAATTACTGGCATTTAATTCTAACAAGTCATCATGCAAAAACCGTATATATTGTCTTTGATGGGCGAAAGGATTGAGGACATCTTGTATTCATACACATTAAACCAAAATTTGTGGGCAGATTATATTATCCCTTGAAAGTGTTCATTTCAAAATCATGAAATCCTGTTCACACGGCGTGCCCTTCGCACGTTCATGAAACCTCCATTCTTTAATTGCTCTTCATCGTACCCGCCACGTTCGCATTTCTAAATATGAAATAAACAAATTTTACTGCTAACAGTTCATCATGCACCACCAATACAGGTTTTCATTAATCAACAAAAGGCTCGAGGATCTTTCCCATTCACAAGCATTTAACCAAGATTTAGCAAAAAGTTACATTATTCTCTCTAATAATTCATTTAAACCATCATCTGCAGCAAACCAACCTTCTCATAAACCTATGGCATTAGCTCGGCACCATTTATGTGGAGATACAGTGAACACCTTCGGGCGTGAGGGCCAGAACTTCCACTGGTCCAGGGCATTTTCTTATTACTCAACCCCTATCGCAAAGAACCAAGTAATTTGGACCTCCGAGATTGCTCATGCAGGTTGTGTCCCTGAGGTTTTTGACTATAAGGACCTGGTCTCTTGGTGCACCGATAAATTTATTGCAAAGCAAAGAATTATTCCACTGCACGACGGCTCTTTTGTTTCTTTGTCACCTCAAGTCTTCCGCTAGATGCTGAAATTGCCCAAGCCAACATTGACATTCAAAGGAGAAGATTGCAAATAGTTCCTAGCAAAGCATAATAACGGATTGGACCTCTTGCCCTATTTTTTGGAAAGGTTGAATCTAGTTCCTGGAGATATTACAAGTATGCAGGTTAGTTCATTTAGAAATCCATTTCGGGAAATTGTCTGGTTGTTTACAAGAATAACGGGACAGGAGTCCACAGGTACTGTTTCCTGCATGGCTCTTTATATTTTGTATTTCACAATCAATGAACAAGCCCTTTTTGATTGGGGTAGGTTAGTTTCCCATGAAATCTCTTCCCAATTGTCAAGTTACAAAAGAAAAAATAATTTTTATATGTCATCATATTTAGTTTTTGCAATAGCACATTTCTGTCAATTTCCGCAACTATCTCTGTCCAAAAAAATCAATTGTGAATTCCACCCAGTAACGTTCCAGTACCAGGCCTTATGGAAGCACAAGGCTTCCCACTGTTTTTATGAGGTTTTTAATGGCTTCCTGTCTGTTTTCAAAGTTTTGTTGTTAGGAGAAAATGCTCCCCGCATATCTAAACAGGCAACTAGTTTTTTGGACAATAAGGGGACACTCCAACATTTGGATAATTACACTATCATAGGAATTTTTGGCTCCAGGGAACAACCTGCTCTCCTTCCATTTCACGTTACAGACAGAATTTCTATTGCAGAAGTAGCTCGTCAATACAGCTACTGGTTCCATTTATTCCAAAGGAAGAAAAAAAAATAGTTCATTCCTCTGCCTTGGAAAATAGGGGAGTTCGTCTTGAAAAACGTCAACAAAATTGACGATTTCGCAGCACATTTTAGCATCTCCAACCTCAGATATGCTAAAGGTATAAGAGGATTTGTCCCCTATTATATTTTTAGACAACATTTACAATCACTTGGCCTCGACAATTGTTTTGTAAATAAACACCTGCCCAAAAACAGAGACAGTGATGATCTTGCCTCTGATACCGGCTACATAGAGACAGTGCAAAGCTGCACTAAATTGTACACGCAACATGGGAAAGGTGCCAGTGACAAGAGTGTTCAATCCACAAATACCACTCCAAAAAGTACAACATCCCAGAGCATCGCTCCAACGGCCCATCACAGCAACAAAGAAATCCAGATTTCTTCAAACGGAGGACGAAATAATGACCCTCCTCACTCTAAAATTGATAGTTCTCACAAGCTTCCAGTAGAGAAGAAGAGAAAAAAAAATGTGGGTCAAGCAGAAGAGATGGAAATTCAGAGTCAGAACATGGAAGTTGACATTGATCTGGATGCCATGTTCCCCTTCCTTGATCAGCCCCAAGACGGCATCCACCATAGCCATCTAATGGACATATCTGTTACCCAAAATTTTGACAAAGATGAATCCTTTGTGTTCCAGAGCATTGTTTTTTATAGCCGGAACAAAATATTGATATTTGATAATAATAAAAAAATGTTAAAAACATCAAAGGCAAATCTCATTCAGAGGTTGACATTGCCAACATGTGGTTGTCCCAAATCTGTCAACTTCACACCGCAACCGGAGAAGCACTTCATGATTCCATTGGACGCATCGAGACCCAAAATGCCAAATTGAAGGACCGAGCCAAGGAATTGGAAGACGCTTTCATTCCTATGCCATTGCTTGTCTATCCTTTGGCAATAGCCATGCTTGGCACCCCTGCACCCAATGTAAAAGCATCCTCCACCCTACTCCCATCATGTAAAGGATATGTGGAGAACAATATCAAAAAAAGAATGGAACTGGTTACCCAGGCGTGGAAAAGATCACAAACCATCGCTTCCCTTGGAACCAGGGCACATAGCTTGCTCGAGATTTTGCAAGCCAAATTAAAAGATGAAGAAAATTTATTTTTAAAAAGGGTCATCCCTTTTGGCAAGATTGTCAACAATATGACAGAAACAAAAAGAAGAGAAGAAGATCTTCCATCCAAAAACCGAATTGGCCAATTGAATGCATGTTGGAAACAAAAAGTAAATAACCTGCGTCTCATTGTTCAGTCATGTGAACAAGTCATAGCGAAGAAAGATAAATTATTCACAAAGCTGTCAAATACAGACTTAGCAGGGAAAACCAACGACTTCCAAGACCCCCTCTTAATCGCAAACTCCTTTCCCTTAACCAGGCAAGAGTTCGATAAACAGGTTGTTATGTTGAATACCTTGTCTCTGGAAAAGTTTTACAGCATCCTTCAATTTGATCAAGCTCACGTCCATGACTGGCTAGTCAAATATGCAGTACAGAATGAGGAAATCCATCAAGCTCTCTCTAATCTTTCTATCGACTTCCAGGAATTAGAAAATGAATTTTTCAACATCAAAATCTGGAATGAAATTAGCTTCGCCCCAATGAGAAGCTCCATTGAAGAATGGGTCGAAAGGAAATTGAAACAGGCCGCCAACGAAAGACAACAGGCTATTCTCGGCATTCCAACAGCCGTGGAGAACATCCTTGAAACCGTAGTCATTGCCAACACCAATGAAACAGTAGCCACAAGCAAATAGCCAAAGCGCTCATATGTACCCTCATAGTAAGTTTAGTCATCGCATCTTTCTTTGTTTCTCAGCCCGGTTATTCCACTTTCTTGAATACATATGTATATGCAAACACTTATACCTTTCCATTTATTTTCTTTTGCAACTATTGCACTCTATCTTCTTTCCACAATCATGTTTCTTGTACATATTTCTCTAATGGTCCGCGGGAGCCCCAATCCCAGTCTACATGACAAACGCATTAAATTCCGGTTTATATGTAACAGACTTTAATTTTTTGGTATATTTCAAAATTTACAATAGTATGTAACAAACTTTCATTTTTTGACATACTTGAAATAAAAAATGCATTTAAATTTTAATATGTTACAGATTCTATTCTTATCTTTCCGCATTCTGTATAACAAATGTATTTGTTTTTTAATATGTTAGACTTTTATTCTTATCCTTCAATAGTATGTATGGCAAATGCATCTACTATTTTATACGTTACACACTTTTCTTTTTTATATATTTCAAAATAAATGGCGTTCAACAATGCAAGTGTCATTTACATATACCCCATGTTCACAAATGCATTTAAATTTTTATATTACTTATCTCCTATTAATTTTATGTCATCATATATTTTTATCTTTCACCGGTCTATATGGAAAATGCATTTAAATTTCCAAATTTAATCTTGCACTGTCAACAAATTTTTTACTTTGTTATATACTTTCAAAAAAAATAGGTTTGCTATATACTTTTAAAAATTAGATGTTGTTGTGCCTGTCGACCGTCATTTATTTTTGCCTTATCTTCTGTGATATACATTTTGCACAACATTTCCCTGATATACATTTTGCACCAAACACTTCGTTTCATTTATAATTCGACCCCATTTTCCACAATTTGCTTTCTAACCTCCTTGGCAGGGACTGCGCTGTCACACAGCCTTGTTCACAAAGTGATAAAGTATTTATGAGGATCGAAAAACATATATGAAGTTGTTACCACGTGCATGTGTGATTTCATGCACAAGTTTTCACTCATGTTATGCGTTGGACAATGATTATTGATTTAAAATAATAATAATAATAACATAGGATGAAAAAGTTGCAAAATTTAACACAATGTGTAGGATTTGAAATTAAAAATTTAACACAATGTGTAGGAATTGAAATTAATTTGTTTATGACAAATTTTTGCCCATGTTGTTGGATAATGATTACTAATTTAAAATAATAATAATAATAATAATCAAAAACATATTATTAAAAAAGTGTAAAATAACCAAAAACATATTATTAAAAAGGTGTAAAATTTCAAACAATGCATGAGTTGAAATTGATTTCTTCCCATAATTTTTTTAATCAGAATTTGGGTGTTTGTTAAAAAAAATGTATATCATGGAAAGATATTAAGTGTATCTATTTATTATTAAATAGGTTATTATTATTTATTATTAAATATTTTTTAAATATGTAAAAGAGATATTTTGAAGTATTATATTTCAATTTTATATAGTTTGTTTTTATTTATTTTTAGGTTATTGTTTGTTAGACTACTTTTGTTTAAAATTGAGTTAGTTTAAGATGGATGGAATTGTATATTTAAGTGGTTTAGATTACATATGTCATGTGTTCTCAGGTTTTTGAGGGTACTAAATCGATTTATATATTCAAAACAAGATTTAAACAATGTAAAATTGGATTTCGTCAATAATTGATTTGTCGAGTTCCAGTGATAGTGGCCAACCAAAGTAAAAAAACGTAAAATGTTTAGACTAGGCCTTTAACGATATGCGTCCCCCCTAATCGATGGTTTAATCAACATTTTAATTACAAATTTCAATCTTATGGCCAAGAATTAAAGATGCTGGCATATTCTTCATCAAAGTCGCAAATAAATGAATGAGATTTAATGTTCATAACTTCCTCACATTTATAAATGCATTTGTTAACCTGTTTATTTTTTCACAATTACTTTTTAGGATCAAGAAATTACTAAGTTGCCACAAAGTATTCTTATACAAATACAACCAAGATTACTTAACTTTTAACATTTACATGTTAATTAACTTTTTACATTTTGAAATAACTAACTTTTAACATTTACATGTTAATCAACTTTTTACATTTTGAAATAACTAACTTTTAACATTTACATGTTAATTAACTTTTTACATTTTGAAATAACTTGGCACTTATGGTTAGTGAACAAAAATAATTCTATCTTTTTACTATTGTGTTTTCTATTTTTTATTACATCTGGCATGTGGTTAGATTTCACAACCTGGCATGGTGAAGAGTGGAAATAAGTAGCTTTAAATTTTTACTTAGGTCCATTACTTAGGTTGTGTCCACATGTGGTATATTTTCAAAGGAGTGGGAACAAATGAATTATGTGAAGATTTATGTGACCTGACAGGAAGGGTTGTGGGAATAAATATGGCATACTAGTCATGAGGAGATTAATATGAGTAAATAAGTTACAATTCCATTTGGATCTGCATGTTATTACACGTCATGAGAGGAGAGAGGACGGAATTGTTGCTTGCTAAGATTGTTATTGTGCATCAAGAGAGAAGAGAGGAGGTTGATCAAGAATTGTTGGTTGAAAAGACTGCAAAAGTTCCATTCCATTCAGGCGTTCAGGTATGAACGTATTTATTATTTATATGTTGATATGTGTTTTCTTTAGAATTGATGTGTTTTTCAATGCATTCAGATTTACTAGCTATTTCCTCATGTTCCCTTTAATTCAGTGCATTCTGATTTTATAATTCATATTTATATGCATTCATATTTTCACTGCATTCATATTTTATAATACCTCATGAGCCCTTTAATTCAACCCATAAATGTGTGTTCGACCTTTGTCCTTTAATTTGGATCTTCTCTTTTAATTTTGCCTCTATCTATAATTTGACATGTGCTTACCCATATCATTTCACGACTGTATTTCTCCTGCTCCCTATGTATTTTAATTCAGTCTCTGCCCTCTTCCACCAATTCACTAGCTTCATTCCAAACCACCTATACCATGTTATATTTCTAAGAATTAGGGATTATGTTACATTTATGAGAATTAGAGTTTATGAGCAATATATTTACTTTTTCATTAAAACAATTTCAATGTTTTTTTTCATATTTTCTTATTGGATGGTTTCTTCCAATCCTCAATCACGCACTAAATTTCTTATTTCTTTATTCAATGTGCAGTAAATTTCTTTGTCCACTTTGCAATAAATTTGTTACACTATTGATGGCATTACTGCGCAAATGTGAAGTTTTACCTAACCCCTTTAATGAAAGTCATTGTGACATGCCTTTATATAATGACCTAAAAAAATGGACACAACTCTTCTACGACACAATAAAAATGTGGGTACAAACGTTTATATTTTAAAACTATACTTCATTTAATATTGAAGTTGAAAATCAAACAATCATGAGGTAAGATTATGGTTTTTACCTAACACCTTTAATGATAGTATGTTTCCCATACCTTTTATATAATCCCCCTCATGAGCACATGGGGTGTCAACATTTACACTCATGCATAAACTTCATCTAATATTTAAATCGAAGATAGACGACTCACAACTCCAAAATCATGGTTTTTTGGCCTAACCTTGTTAATGGAAGTCTTCTTATATTTTTCATAATGGTTTAGCGCTGAAAAAAAACCATAGAACATAATGAAATGTAAATATCAAATTTCATGTATTTTTACCCATAATTTATATAATATGTTGGTTAAAAATCAATATTCATAAATGAAACCATGGGTTTTACAAAACCGTGGTCCTTGTCCCATGTCGCCATATGGATCTGAGAATGATTTAACGATTGAAGCTTAATTTCTTTTAAATGACATTCACATTTATACCAAAACCACTTAATTGAAGTCTATGTTGATGAAATTTTAGAACTTTGTACCAAATCATGATAGTGAGACCATGGTTTTGTGATTTGTTTCGCATGAGAGGACATAGATTTAATGAATTGGATGGACATATATTTTTATAAAGATTTCACCAGCTTCCT
>JZKD02S1205768.1:824667-841617 GCA_000966675.3 Picea glauca | reverse complement strand
AGGAGGTTGCCCCCTCGAAGAGGCTTATTATCTGAAATTATCTCTTTTTCAAGGCGTTGAGTACTTTTCCTAAGGTTTTTCTATGCTATATTGATGTTTGGTTCTTAACATTTTGTAATGAAAATTTCCCGATGTGCACAGGGAAGATTGGCCAGGACTTCTTTTGAGCCACCTTTAGCTCTATTATGATATCGCCTTTCACTATTTGGTGTGCTACTTCTCTACACACCAGTCTGTCCGGGAGGAATTTTGGAAGTGCATGAGGAGGGATTGAGCACCCATAAACCCTGATGTAGGAGAAGCTTTCTTCAATGAACCAGTCGGCTATTGCCTTGAGGTTTTCTGAGACTATTTCAGAAATGCGAGGAGGGTCGCAGCCTTAAAACATTTTATGCATTGGTATTACTACGAAATGACAAATTTTGTAAAATGATTTTTTTGTGTTTACTTCCCACAGCTCAAAGTGATACTCATGAATGGGTTCGAGGCAGGTTATGTTCCAACTCCAATTCATCAGGGAGAATGGAGTCATAAAACAAATTGCATCCATGATGTATGCCGACATGTAAAAGGCCACTGGTTGACCTTGGGATCTTGCATCTTTGTAATATGAAACCTCTTTGGCTAGGTTATCGGATAAAATCTTGCTCCAGTTAAAACTATATCCTTATGAGGCTTCCTCTAAAAAGGGCACCCATTCTGTGGGGAAATGGCAGGGACTCTTTTTGCCGAAGAGTCTGTACAGCATCATGGCTACATAAACCATGTACTAATTCAAATAATTTGTGGCATAAATTCCATGGGTATTGTCTCTAAATTTTGATGGACATCTCCACCAGCCTTTGATTAAATCAAGGTAAGTTTGGTCTTCCTCAGTACATTCCTTTCTCTGAAATTCATCTATAAATTCAACATTGTAAATGTATTTAGGATTGGGTGAGTGTTTGTACATTACTTGGATATGTCAAGGTCTGAATGATCTGATAATGACCACTTGATCGTTTAAAATGATTCTCGTTGGAATATCAATCTTCTCTAAAGCCCAATTGATCATGTTGTTGTACGCCATGAGTCGTGGGCGTGATGCAATCTTGTGAAGTTCTGATTTTTCTATGTCCCGAAGGTGATTCTCATAATCATTAGGGGAATTTTTTATCTCGTAGTTCAGAATTTCATAGATTTGTCTCCAGGATTTGATCGAGTCAATAGCATGTGGCGTGGTGTAAGATATGACATCTCCCTCTGGGCTACAAATCTCAGTTGTATCTTCACTCTTCCTGGGTCCCTTCTTTGGTGCCGTAACTTTTGTATTAGAATGAAAACCTGTCATAGAAGAGAGGTGTATAAGCTTGGCTGGATGCGACTTACTCCTGATAGAAAGAACAAGAATAAGGTTCAAAACACAGACCTTTAATTTTCCTTTAACTCATTTTATGGTAAAAGTATTGACGCAACTGCCAAGAACTTAATACCTTTAATGCAGAGAATATTTCTGAGATACGCATTTGCGTCACAGAAATCACTAGCTATCTGTTATTAATATGGCCGTATTTCGCTGATTCTAAATTCAAAATTCGAAAGATCTTGTTCAACGGAACCCGAAAATGAAAATACCTAAGTTTAATTACCATTAATTGTGTTTTAAAACGAAGTTAGTTCATTTTAAACATTGATTTTGAGTCGAGATTTCGCATTTCGGGGATCTTTCTTACATGAGGTATGTCCCCACTAAACCCCGAATCCCGAAATTGAGATGAGATTAGTTTAGGACTTAGCTTTGGTATTGAGTCGGGACTTCGCGTTTCGGGGTTTCGGGAATCTTGCTTACACAAGCTATGTCACCATTAAACCCCAAATCTCGAAATTGTGATGAGATTGTTTTAAGCCTTAACTTTGGTATTAGTAATTTAATTAATCAAGATCAATAACTAACTTCCATTTTTTTGGGAAATCGGTGATCGGGATTTTGTGATTCGATATATATTGAAAACGTATTACTCTGAGTGAACCCAAATCCCGAAAGGTTAAATGATTGTTAATTAACTCCTTTAGGGTTTTAATTTATCGTGATTAAAATTACTTTACAGAACGTGTGTTGGGACTTTAAAACACTTGAGTTTTCTACCTTTTATTATTAAAAAACAAAAAAACCATTTCGGGATTTCGGTACTGGGCTTTTGGAACTGATAGCGAGGATTATACCTTATGAAAAGCCGAATCCCGGAAAAGAAAAGTTTTAGTCTTAGAGATAAAAACTTTAAGACCTGGTTTCAACAATTTTGATCACTAATAATTGCACCTTGGGGATTTCTCGATGAAATTTACCATAATACAAGTAGTGATTGGCATAGTATATATCTATGGGCAAGCAGGCCAGTTATTTCTCTGAAAGGTAACACAACTTGTTAGAAAAACACTAGTAATAACACTTGAGGGGGCCTGGCTAAGTGAGCACAATATCAGATGCACCTCTAGCTACATCAGTTGCTTCTGCCATTTCAATTCCAATATATGTCTATTTCAAGTTTTGAGCTCATGTTTCAATATCAATTGCCTCAATTTCAGCCTGCTTACAGGTAGACCCTGAAAACACTTCATCCGGACGTTCCTTGCCAGGGGAAGCGACTTACCAATCAGGACACGCTGGTCAATCTTTAAAGGATCACCTTCAAGAAAACAAGCATCAGCATGAACAATGTCCCATAGTTTGATATTGATGATATCACCTGGGACAAGAATTGAAACCTCTTGTTCTTTCCATCTTCCATCGCAAAGGACCTAGAGAACAATTTCACCATAGGTAATCAAACAGATATGAAAAATAAATTAGGAAAAGCAATAGAAGTTGTTTTACACAACAAACTTCCAAAGTACATGTTTGAATACCTTTGACATTGGTGCATGGTGCAAGACTTGACGTTAGGGAAACTGCTGCATTTTCAGCATTGTTTTCTTCTATGAAACTGATGGTGGAAGTAATAACCAGCGACATGATGATTCCAAGGAAACCTTTCAAATATGGAGGCATGCCCTACAATGTGGTGCAACAGTATGAGAAAAAACAGATTGCGAAAACATTGATCGAAGGGAAAAGGTGAGAGAACCTCGAAAACGTAGGAGTGCCAACGACTATTATTTTATTTATTTATTTTTAGTATTACCTTAACTGTCGTGAAGTTTAGTGTCTCTCTCATTGGTACCTCTTAGGACATTTTTAACTCAGGTTCCCAGGTTAGAGTTCATACCTTAGTATTTCGTTGTATTTACAGCCAGAAGACTGTTTATTTATTACCTTTTTGGTAAGTATTTATCATGATTATTCATGCAAATTACCCTTTTAGTATAGTTGATCTCTTGAGTCCTTGAAGATTTTCCTGCAAATAAAATGACCTGATAACTATCATACACTCGTACAAATTTTGTGAACTGCTAGATTTGAGCTGCTTTGTATTTGCATTTTTTGAAAAATTTAAATTTTTTTTTTTTTGACAGAATTAAACTTACTGAAAGCAATGTAACTATAAAGAAAACATGAAAAAAAACTGGTATGTACAATGAAAGTTCGAAAACATATTACTACATGTAGTGTTTAAGGTATTGCCCATTTATAGGGGTGCTCAAAATGTCTCCATCGAGATTTTCTAGTGAAAAAGCATTTTTTCCTTTTAAGGTCGAGACTCTATAGGGGCTAGACCAAGTTGAATCGAACTTGCCGTGTTTTCCAGTGTCTTCTCTTCTGGCTTCCCATTTTAGTACCAGATCTCCAGAGAGGAAATCTCTATCCTTAGCCTTTTTATTGAATAAAGCCTTCATTTTATTTTGATATCTCTGCAACTTTTCGTTTACTTCGGCTCAATTTTGTTGAACTTCGACCAGTTGGTTTGCTCTCCTGGTAATGTCGTTAGGTTCTTCGTTTGAATCTTGCCAAAGTTTCATTACTGGCAGAGCAAGATTGATTGGTAAAATAACATCAGTGCCATATACCATCTAAAAAGGGGACATCCCAATTTCCCTTTTGGTACTTATCCTGTTGGCCCATAGAGCGTATTTCAAATGGATATGCCACGTTTTCTTGTTCTCAGTCAAGATGTTTTTTTATCATGGTTGTCAGACTTTTGTTAGATGACTCAGCTAAACCATTGCCCTGTGGATAATAAGTTGTGGAGTGTCCTAATATGATATTATTTTTTTGGCAAAAGCTTATCATAGCCATCGATTTAAATGCTTTTTCATTATTGGTGACTCTCTTTCGGGGACAGCCGAATCTGGATAAAATATTTTATTCTAGAAAATTGATTACAACTGCGTCAGCTGCGTTTCTTGTGGGAATAGCTTCCACCCACTTAGTAAAATAGTCTGTTGTAGTTAGAATCCACTTGTGCTGAGCAATGGAATGTGGGTGAATCTCTCGGATGAAATCAATACCCCATTGCTAAAAAGGGGCTTCGGTTTTAACTGGAATTAAAGGTAAAGTTGGGACTTTTTGTTTACCTATAAACAACTGATAGGGAATACAAGTTCAGACTTTGGTGTTTACATCTGTGAATAGTTTGGGCCAGTAATATCCATCTCTTAAGATTTTATAAGCTGTGGCTCACCAAGCGTGGTGTCCTCCACACACTCCCTCATGGAACTCATTTATAACCTTTCCAGTTTCGATCTCGACTAAACAGCTCAGCAAGAAACCCAGGGGATCCTTCCAATATAATTTTTCGTCTATAATACAATATTTTATAGCATGTAGCTTTAGTGTCCTGGCTTTAGATGGGGTTATTTCAGTGGGACATTGAAGATTCAATAAGTAAGAAACAATATCACAGTACCAGATTAAAGAAGAAAACCTGTCTTCTATCTCAACCGTAGGTGTAGCGAAATCGAGTTCATTTGTCTCTAGGAAATCCTCGTCTTCTTGCAATTGATTTATTCTGATTGCCTAAAAGTTTGATTTGGCTAGCAATTTAGCCAGACCTTGGCCTTTAATGAGTTTTGTTGGTTTGACTTCCAGATCGAACTACTGAATCTTAGCTAGCCATCTGATTCTTCTCCCATCACTATCTGGCTGAACCAGTATGTCTTTAACAGAGCTTGTAGGAACATAGGCCATGATCTTTGAATGTAATACATACGTTATGAAGGCCTTGAGAGCCTTTACCATTGTGTAAGCTTTTTTTTCTAGTATATTATATTTCAACTCAGCATCTCTCAGACTTTTACTGAAAAAATCAATGGGTTGTTCAAAGCCTTCTTCGTTTTTTTGTAACAATACAGCTGCGATAGTGTGTTCGGAAGCAAAGGAAAAAATCAGAAATTATTTTGTGTAATCAGGACTTGCCAAGACTGACGCTTCGCTGATAACTTTCTTGATTCATTGAAAATATTCTTTGGCTTCACTTGTCCACTTCGTCTCACTATTATTTTTCAACATATCTGTGATCAACTTCACAATTTCAGCAAAGTTAGGGATGAATCTTCTCAAGAAATTTATTTTTCCTAAGAAAGATTGAATTTCTTTTACATTTCTAGGGATGTTTATAGTATCTATTGCTTCAATTTTTTTGGGATCAATTTTGATTCCGTCTTTAGACACTATATGACCTAATAGCTTACCTTCTTGCATAGTGAAATGAGATTTTTTGGGATTGAGGGACAAACCAAATTTACGACATTTCTCGAAAGTTTGCTTCAGGTGCACTAGATGTTCTGCATCAGTTTTTGAAAAAATAGTCAGATCATCAAGATAGATAACAACAAATTTATCTCTCTCGCCCACAAAGGCGATGTCCATGTCTCGCTGGAAGGTTACCCTTACATTCATCAAGCCGAAATTCATTTTATCGTACATGAAGGTACCCCAAGGGGTAGTGAAAGTCATTTTTTCCTTATCATCTTGGTGTACTGCAATCTGATTGTAACCTGAAAAACCATCAATCATTGACATTCTGTTAGCTCCAACTACTTTCTCTAAAATGTGGTCCATCTTAGGAAATGGGTAATTGTCTTTGAGTGACGATCGGTTCAGGTTTCTAAAATCAACACACGGTCTGATTTCACTATTTTTCTTTCTTATTGGGACTAAATTATCCACCCACTCAGAATATCTTAGTGGGACGATGATTTTGGCATCCAAGTTTTTTTACTTCTTTTTCTATTACTGGTAGCAGCATAGGGTTTATCTATCTGAGTTTCTGTTTAAAAGGCTTGACACCAGGTTTCAAAGGAATTTTATGTTCGATTATAGAAGTATCATAAGTTCTCAGTTCGTCGTAAGACCAAGAAAAAACTTCTTTATATTTTCTAAGCAACTCAGCGTATTAACTTTTGGTTTATGGGGACAAGTATTTGGATAGTTTCACCAACCGAGGGTTTTGTTTGGTACCTATGTCACAGTCCTCAACCTCTTCAGGTTGAGGTTGTAAAGTGGATCTTAAAGGGATATCATCTTGATTAAATAACCTTTCCAAGGGAATCAAGCCCTTGGGGATCTGGTTATTTTTTAGAACAAGCATTCGATGATTGGCGATTTTATCATGGAAATCTTGGGGGTCCTCCCCTTCATGCATGATCCAAACAGGATCATTTTGGTTTTCTTGGTCAGCATGCGTTTCGGCAAACTTGTCTCTTGATTCTAAAACTTTGCACAGTTGTTCATCATCCTCAAAAAATTGCTAATGCTGTATCTTATTGGGTATGGAAGGCTAGTGTCTCATTTGTAGATGGTACTTTAGTTTGAAACCAATGGGAGGTGTGAATGTTGAGGCTTCTTTAGCTAATGCATCATCCTGTTGGTTTTCAGTTCTTAGAATGTAGTGAACCTTGACAGAGGAGAAGAAATTTTCGATCAGATCCCAGACACAATTCCTGTAATACCTCAACCTAGGGTGTTTGGCCCGGTACTGTCGGTTTAGCTTTTTTACGATTAGCTCGATGTCACCAAAGACTTTGAGGTTTTTTATTTTCATTCTCCTAGCGGCTTCTAACCCTAACACTAAGGCTTCATACTCGCATACATTATTAGTGTGGTCCACATTCCACGGTAGTCTATAGGAAAAGGGGATTACGAATTGATTATCAGGAGCCACAAGGAGTGCCCCATCTCCAGCTCCAAAGTAGGATGAAGCGTCGTCAAAAAACATCTTCCACACACTAGTGCTATATACATTTTTTTAATTTTTAATTTTTTCTGTTTTTTCTTCTGTACAACTTTCATCTATACCTAAATCAATATCATCATCAATGGATAAAATACAATTACCTAAATCTTGATCTGCAATATATATAGGGTGGTTATTCGGGTTGTGTGGATCACTTACCGTGAATGCCAACCTGGTTTCTTTGTATAGGCACGTGAACTGTCCTCCAAAAACTGGAATCATAGCATATGACATGTCAAGATGGAGAGATCCTCCAAGCTTGGCACCCCAGGACCTAGATAACATCATACCATATTTCGAAGGGATATCGGCGACCACTACGTCCATGAGAATTTTTTTTTGTAGGTATTTGTGATAGATTTACCACCAATTCTTTAATCATGCCTATACATTTAACTTTTCTTGAATCGAATGAATATAAATCTCCATAAGGCCTAGTGATTTCGAGACCCAATTTATCCATAATGGATTTAGGAATTACATTGTGGGATGCTCCAGAATCGAGCATACAGTTATGGAGTAGGTGGTCGAACAAGGTTAATGTGATATAAAAGGGGGCAACAGTGTCTTTGGCGCCTTCGAAATGTGGACCAAAAACTATGTTCGGCTTGTCATATTCTAAGTTAATGACATCGGCTTGGATTTCGTCTTCTAAAAAACTAATCATCTTGGCAATTTGTTTTCTGTATATGGGGTTTTTTGCCAATTCGACAAGAGGTATAGGAATCTTGATTTTTTTTATTTCGTTTTCAAGACTAAAATTTCCCAAGGCCTTGTCGCTCTCTGTGTTTTGGGCCTCTGTTCCTTTCTTTTCGGATTTCTTTTGTGGTGTAGATTTGGTTTCACTCACAGGGACCTGTGTTTTCACGGCGGGTGTTCCCACTGACTTTGGCTTGACAGGTTGCGTGTTAGTGGTGTTGGTTTTTGCAATCTGCTTCTCAACAGCCTTTGGAGCCGCTTCGTCAATTTCGCCCCTCGATGGGATATTTTTCGTTGGGGCGGTTGGAAGGCTCTTGTTTCTAGGTTTTAAATTGTATTTCTGGTGCAGTTCGACCACTATATCATCTGCAATACCCTGATAGGTCAAATCTTCAGAAGTATTGGTGCTTACATCATCTTCTGATCTATTTTCTTTATTTAAAGATTTTTCATAATCTTGTCTCGATAAATAGGGTGATTTACTATCGTCACCAAGATTATTTATGTCCTCATCTAACTCTTCAAACTCTTCTAAGTCTTCCTCTCCAATGAAGTTTTCACTCTTGAAGGGGGTTGGGATTTTTTGATCCTCATTCTTAATCTGTCTTTGTGGGGCTTGAGGATCAGGATTCCTTCTGAAATCTTTCCTAGGAAAATGATCTTTTTTTGGTTTGTCAAGTTCCATTTTTGAGATCTTATTTGACAACTCTCTAATTACCCTAGCCATCTCATCTATTTTATCTCCCGAGGATTTCCCTAGTCCAGAGGATCTGCCTTGTTCTTTGAATTTTCTATTATCTTTGTTCACGGTTTCTACTTTGGCTTTTAGTTTTCTTGATGCCATCATGTTCGATTCAATTTCTAGGGCATCATCTTACATCTTGGAGATATCTATTGATCTCCTTTCTCTTAATAATACAGAAAAATCGGGGTCAAAGGCTCCAGCGAAAGTTACTTTTGTTGCGAGTTGAGAAGGTTTGACCTCAACCAGGATTTTATTATACAACTTGTTAAATCTTTGAGTGAACTCAAGAACTGATTCTGAGCTTTTCTTCCTGAGAGCCCCAAATTCAGTTAGGTAATAGAGGTGGTCTCTCCTTTCTACCCATTGTCTGATAAAAGAGTTTTCAATTTCTTCGTAAGACCTTATAGATCCCACTGCCAAAGCTCGGAACCAGGTCCTCACCTGTCCTTCAAAATTATGAATGAGGAGTATAGAATAGACATCTTTGTGCTCGATTCCAATGATGTTAGCAAATTGGTCAAATAAATTGATGTGTTCTTGTGCGGTTAAATCTTCTTCCCCTGTGAATTTGGGAAGACTTTTCATGTAATTTTCGGGAAGGTCATGTAGGGGGACAGGGAGGACAAGGGGGGAATATCTGGCAGCAACCTTAGCAAAGAATCCAGGGACTGGTACTTGGTTGCCTGTTGCTCCTCCTCCGGCACCACCTGCGGCACCGCCTCCAGCTCCCGCCCCTCCGTGTGCAGCCATTGATGGATTTGAGGCTGAAAATCGGAGTGTATGAGGAGAAGGCTCATGAAAGTTTGGTAGATTTTGAGTTGTGCTTGAATGTGACAGAAAGTTTGTGGGGAACTAATTATCAAGGCATAGGGAATTAGAGAAAGAAGGTCTGAGACGAAAAGAGCTTGTTTCTCCAGACTCATAAGATGAATATATCAGAGAATCAACGGGGATTGAATCAAGATATACAGGGCATTTGTCAGAGTACTGGGTAGTAGGGGTATATGCTTCGGGAAAAGAGAACGTATTGGTTGAAAGGGGGAGTGAGAGGGATCTCTCAAGTATTTCCTTAATGTTCGAATGTGTAGAATCAGATTGACAAATAGTATGTATGGGCAAAATGATTTTCCTAAGGGATTTTCGTGATTTTAAAATCTTTTCCGAATCAGAAACTGGCGAGGTCTGCTTGTCGTCCGGGTTCTTTCTGGGGTTCTTTCGGCTAAAATCCAGTTTACTTATCGTGGAGTCACTAAGTGAAAGATGAAAGTAGCCTTAGAAGGTTTTTCAATCTTTGTTCACTATCAAAGAAAGAAACTGTCAATGTCGTTCTTTCCAAGGAAAAGATTTGTTTCTTCGTCCCTGGCAATGACGCCAAAAAGATGTTGTTCGTGAGTTTATACTTTAAGGATCTTAAGTATACCGTCAAGGCATTTGAAAAGACAGAGAGAGTTAAGGAGAAAAATATCAATTGTGAAGGGTAAATCAGAGTTGATTCCTCATCTACCTCCGTCTAGCTTCCCATTGTTCTTGGATGTTGATATCTCTCTCGATAACTGCCCATGAATGTTCTAACTCAACCCGAGTATTTGTTGTTTGTAGGATGGTATTAAATAAGTTCAAAGCAATACTAGTTTGATCTAGAAGGTCGGGTTCTATCTTAGGCTGTCTATTATTGGGGACAATCATGAGGGGTAAAACTTTATTAAATCATAAAATGTTCAAAGATTTGTTACTTCTATTTTGAAAGATAAAAAGAAAAAAGAGTTTTTTTTTATTATTATTTAAAATAATAACACAACAACAGTAAAGGTCATTTCATGTACTTGAAATAATTAGGAGTGTTGAGGATGATGGAATAAGAAAAACGTAACATTGTTGAAAATATGAGGCTTTAATCATGAAAGAATCTCATATCATAACAAAAGAAGGGAAGAAAAACAAAATTTCTAATGAAGTACAAAATGTAACCATCCAAATGACCTACAAGTCTTGAAACTACTAATAGTAATCACAGAGGAAAATCTGTAAATGATTAGATAATCAAATAAATTCAAACTATAGTATAAGTTTGTGCTAAACTGTAGGCATTCATTAGAAAAACATGAAAACAAAGATGTTGAAAACAAAGTAAAGGGACACATAACTTCAAGTTGACAAAATTCAGAATCTCTTCTGCATTATCTTTATCACTGTAAATCAAAAAAACTTCTAATCACAATCGGCTCCAAAACAAAAAGCGTTTTTCTAGTCTTGTGAAATTATATTTATACATGATCACCAAATTCTTTTTCTTTTGGTGATTAACTAACTTCTGAAGGCCAACAGTTACATAAATGTGCAATGTTGAACTGTTTACATTTCTATATTTATCTTCTTCGTTATTTTAATGATGAAAACTTTCAAAATAGTACTTTACTTCTTTGTTGATGAACTTCCTTCTTTTGTTTTGAGACATCGAATACATTTCCCCAGGAACTGCACCAAAACTCTAGGAGCCTCTGGAATATCTTTCACCTCAAATAGGAAGAACTTTCTCTGTAATTCTGGTAGACGATCTTCAATTATCTTTCTTGTAAACTCAATAGTTTGTAACTTTAAATTCAGCTTCACCATCCATATATTAATTTGTGTGACATCAATTACCTTTATTTGTGATATTTCTATTTGAATTTCGTCCAGATTCTCCTTGAAACTTAACTGATGCTTTCTAATGTTAATTTCTCCTAACAACCCAGGACAGTCGTCTCTTCCAATGTTCAATGAAGCTTTGTATAGAAGGTCGAAAATTCCTTGGCAATGATCATTAACCTCTTTGGTTATTCTCTTGTTTTCAACAAGGTTTGCCTCCCATACCTTGAGTATTATATCCCCTTTAATCTTCTCTGAAACAGATAGCTTTTGAGTTTTTTCGACTTCCTCTTTTGCTAAAAGAGCTACTACCTTTTGAAAAGTGGTTCTGGCTACTTTTGCTTCTTTCTCTTTTAAGAGAATATTATCAAAGGATTTGCTTGCCTCCTTAAAGTAATTCTGAATAATTTCTAGCTTAGAGATCACTCCTTGTTGCTCTTTTTCTATTTTTGCATGTATTTCCAACACCTGGGCTTGGAAAGTTTCCATCTCTACCACTTGATTTTGAATTGAATTTAGCTTACTTTGTAATTGTTTATTCATTTCTTCCTGATGTAGGACCTGTCCTTGACTGACCTGTATCTTCAGGGTCACTTCATTTAAGCTGGCTTTTAGTATTTGAATCTCCTGTATGTCACTGACTCTGGCTCGCTCTAACCCTTTGTTTATTTCCTGATTGATATTTTTTTTAGTCTCCTTTAATTGACTCTGTAGTTGGGCTATTATTTGATCTTTCTGTTGTAACCTAGTTCTCAAGTTACCTACAGAGTATAAATTTGTTGTTGCGAAGGCTACCATTGTGCCTGCTATTTTTGTAGAGAAATCCCCTTCTTCAATATTTTGTCCATCTATGATGATCTTATGTTTTTTTTATCATCGTGTCTCCTCTTGGATGCATTTCTTGTTTCAAGATAGCCCTCCTCTTTTTGCTGAAAAAATAATCAGATAAAGGAATCTCGTCTCTAGAAATAGGTTCAAAATCACTAACATATAGAGCTTCCATCTGGGGGTTTCCGTAAGTAGACTACAAAGGGGTCAAAGAAGTAATAGGGCTTCCAAGCTCTATCGATGCCGTCCCTCCTACTTTTTTTGGAAAGTTCCCAGGAATTTCTGGGGATGCTTCCAACTCTTTTCCTTTCCCTGACTCTGAGTTCTCGTTTTGTGGAACTTTTGTTTTTTGTGAAGGCATTTCAGTCTCCTTCGGATTTTTCTTAGTATTTGCTTTATCCTGTAGCTCTGATTCAAAACCACAGGGAGGCTCTTCCTGCTCTTGAGGGGGAGTTGTGGATTCACCTTGCAATATCTTCGGTAAAAATCTTTGCCTGTGACTTTGGAAAGTCATAAAACCGGTCTGTAAGTCGGGTGATAATGCCCGTGCTCTGTTTAATACCTCCTCGTAGGTTTTGACCTCTTTGAACATATCATCATAAGCAGACTTTTCGTGTTCATAAGCTTTCATACCGCAATGTATCAGGTGTTTTTTCACTAGTTGATAAGGGTCATGCCTTTTGTACTCAATATTTAACAATTTGACTTCCTTGAGTGCTTCTACTTCCACCTTGGAATGGCCCAAGTTTTGTAATGAAAATTTCCCTATGTACACAGGGAAGATTGGCCAAGACATCTTTTGAGCCACCTTTAGCTCTATTCCGATATCGCCTTTCACTATTTGGTGTGCTACTTCCCTACACACTAGTCTGTCCGGGAGGAATTTTGGAAGCGCGTGAGGGGGGATTGAGCACCCATAAACACTGATGTAGGAAAAGCTTTCTTTAATGAACCAGTCGACTATTGCCTTGAGGTTTTCTAAGACTGTTTCAGAAATGAGAGGAGGTTCACAACCATAAAAAATTTTATGCATTGGTATTACTATGAAATGACAAATTTAGTAAAACAAATTTTTTGCGTTTTCTTCCCACAACTCACAGTGATACTCGTGAATGGGTTCGAGGCAGGTTATGTTCCAACTCCAATTCATCAGGGGGAATGGAGTCATAAAACAAATTTCATCCATGATGTATGCCGACATGTAAAAGGCCACTAGTTGACCTTGGGATCTTGCAGCTTTGTAATCTGAAACCTCTTTGGCTAGGTTATCGGATAAAATCTTGCTCCAGTTAAAACTATATCCTTCTAATGCTTCCTCTAAAAAGGGCACCCATTCTGCGGGGAAATGATAGGGACTCTTTTTGCCAAAGAGTCTGCACAACATCATGGCTACATAAACCATGTACTCATTCAAAGAAGTTGTGGCATAAATTCTGTGGGTATTGGCCCTAAATTTTGATGGACATCTCCACCAGCCTTTGATTTAATCAGGGTAAGTTTGGTCTGCTTCAGTACATTCCTTTCTCTGAAATTCAGCTATAAATTAGGCATTGTAAATGTATTTAGGATTGGGTGAGAGTTTGTACATTAATTGGATATGTTTAGGTCTGAATGAGTCGATAATGACCGCTTGATCGTTTAAAATGCTTCTCGTTGGAATATCAATCTTCTCTAATGCCCAACTGATCATGTCATTGTCTGCCATGAGCCATGGGCATGCTGCAATCTTGTGAAGTTTTAATTCTGCTATGTCCCGAAGGTGATTATCGAAATCATTAAGGGAATTTTTGATCTCGTAGTTCAGAATTTCATAGATTTGTCTCCAGGATTTGATCGATTCGATAACATGTGGCATGGTGTCGGATATGACATCTCCCTCTGGGTTGCAAATCTTAGTTGTATCTTCACTCTTCCTGGGTCCCTTCTTTGGTGCCATAACTTTCGTATTGGAATGAAAACCTGTCACAGAAGAGAGGTGTATAAGCTTGGTTGGATGCAACTTACTCCTGATAGAAAGAATAAGAATAAGGTTCAAAACAAAAACCTTTAATTTTCCTTTAACTCATTTTATGGTAAAAGTACTGACGTAGCTGCCAAGAATTTAATACCTTTAATGCAGAGAATATTTCTGAGATACGCATTTGCGTCACAGAAATCACCAGCTATCCGTTATTAATATGGTCGTATTTCGGTGATTCTAAATTCAAAATTCGAAAGATCTCGTTCAACGGAACCTAAAAAATGAAAATACCTAAGAAGTTTAATTACCATTAATTGTGTTTTTAAAATGAAGTTAGTTCATTTTAAACATTGATTTTGAGTCGAGATTTCAGGTTTTGGGGTTTCGAGGATCTTGCTTACACGAGGTATGTCACCACTAAACCCTGAATCCCAAAATCGTGATGAGATTAGTTTAGGCCTTAGCTTTGGCATTGAGTCGGGACTTCGCGTTTCAGGGTTTCGAGGATCTTGCTTACACAAGGTATGTCACCATTAAACCCCGAATCCCGAAATCGCGATGAGATTGGTTTAAGCCTTAAGTTTGGTATTAGTAATTTAATTAATCAGGATCAATAACTAACTTCCATTTTTTTGGGAAATCGGGGATCGGGATTTCGCGATTCAACATGTATTGAAAACATATTTCTCTGAGTGAACCCGAATCCCAAAAGGTTAAAATATTGTTAATTAACTCCTTTAGGGTTTTAATTTATCGCGATTAAAAGTACTTTACAGAACGTGCGTCGGGACTTTAAAACACTTGATTTTTCTGCCTTTTATTATTAAAAAAAAAAACCATTTTGGGATTTTGGTACCAGGCTTTTGGAACTGATAGTGAGGATTATAACTTATGAAAAGTCGAATCCCGGAAAATAAAAATTTCATTCTTAGAGATAAAAACTTTAAGACCTGGTTTCAACAATTTTGATCACTGATAATTTCACCTTGGGGATTTCTCAACGAAATTTACCATAATATAAGTAGTGATTGGCATAGTATATATATATGGGCAAGTAGGCCAGTTATTTCTCTGAAAGGTAACACAACTTGTTAGAACAACACTAGTAATAACACTTGAGGGGGCCTGGCTAAGTGAGAACCATATCAGATGCACCTCTAGCTACATCAGTTGCTTCTGCCATTTCAATTACAATATATGTCTATTTCATGTTTTGAGCTCATGTTTCAATATCAATTGCTTAAATTTCAGCCGGCTTACAGGTAGACCCTGAAAAAACTTCATCCAGATGTTCCTCCCAGGAGCAGCGACTTACCAGTTAGGGCACATTGGCCAATCTTTAAAGGATCACCTTCAAGAAAACAAGCATCATCATGAACAATGTCCCATAGTTTGATATTGATGATATCACCTGGGACAATAATTGAAACTTCTTGTTCTTTCCATATTCCATCGCAAAGGACCTAGAGAACAATTTAGCCATAGGTAATCAAACAGATATGAAAAATAAATTGGGAAAAGCAGTAGAATTTGTTTTACACAATAAACTTCCAAAGTACATGTTTGAATACCTTTGACATTGGTGCATGGTGCAAGACCTGACGTTAGGGAAACTACTGCATTTTCATCATTGTTTTCTTCTATGAAACTAATGGTGGAAGTAATAACCAGCGACATGATGATTCCAAGGAAACCTTTCAAATCTGGAGGCATGCCCTACAATGCGGTGCAACATTATGAGACAAAACAGATTGCGAAAACATTGGGAAACAAAAATACAATATTCATTGGAAAAATACAACTTACATCTCCATTTGCAGAGGCAATTGGCATTATGGGAACTATCTCTATAACCCATGACAAAGGATTCCACATAAGCCCACAGAATTTTAGAGTTTTGCTATCCTATATAAGTTCTCAACCATAGTATATGGTCAATTTTATGGTTGATAGGCATACACCAACATGTTTCAGCCAAATGATCTTTAGGGATTCAACGGAGAAAGAAATTCAGTATAAAACATAAAAAACATTATCCACAATTGGATAAGATGTAGACCTTTTTTTCCTCTAATTTTTTGAATCCAAAAAACAAGAGACAATTATGTCCTTCCTCCGATGTCAAACCCTCGTTGGTACACAGTAGTTGTTCGAATACTTTCTCGATAGGAATCTATTTCTTTAAACAAGCAGATAACAAACAACACACTTATCAAAATTCCATTGTAAGTTATTCAAGAACAAATCACAAAAAATAGAGAAAACCGTGCTCCAGTATTCATCTTTCAATCTATCAGTTTCCACAAATAAGAACGTAGGATTATAAAACATTTGAGGTTTAAATCTTCTAAAGTCGCCTTGAAAGCAAGGATCATAACGTCCAAGGTGAATTTTTCAAGGGACGAACCAAAGCGTTTTCAGAGCATGAGAGAGAGAGAGAGTTAAAATGCAAACGACCATGTAGGAGGGAGGTCAATCCAGTGCAAAATATAATTACGTAAATGTTGAAGGGAGGTCGTTTTAAGTACATAAATGATGAAGGAAGAGCATTTTGAATCGACATCGTGATGGTATTGTTCGCAATGACACAACGTAATGTGGTATGCATTATAAATGCAACGAGATGGGATGTGCTCTGAGTGCTAATGACTTCAGCCGAGCAGATGAAGAGATGATCTCACCCAATGAGATGTGAGAAAACATATTTCAAAATTACGATTTTTCAGTTCTTTATGTTAAAACATATGAAACAAATAAAAAATGTCACCAACTACTACAAACTCAAACAAGTCACAGAGGAAAATATAACAAGGGTTGCATGGCGGCTTAGTCCCTGCCAAGTAAATTTGGAAATGGAGTGTACCTAGATGGGATCATTGAACTAGTTAGAGTGTCCTAACAATTGTCAATTTACTATAAAACCATTTTCAATTTGGTAT
>JZKD02S1205768.1:811359-823182 GCA_000966675.3 Picea glauca | reverse complement strand
GTATAGAATCTATTTAAAGTTAAATGGTATTGGTGTACACGAATATTTTTTACACTAGCATTATATCATTTACAAAAAAGAACAACTATGAACTTGTTTGGAACTTATCATCTTTTTTTAGTTGCTTTGAATTCATGTTTGGAAATACTTAGTAAATAATTTGTATTGTTCTTATTTACTCAACATGTAAAAGTGACAAGACAACATTGAGATTCTTCTTGATTTGAAGATGAATAAAGAAGAATAAAGAAAAATCAATTCCCTATGTTCTGTTCTGGAATGCTTTACTCTAGGAACCTAACATTATGCTCTTCCATATCCACCTTTTCTCATGAGAGGCTAACGTCTCGTTTTAATCTTCAGAGATAAATTCATTTTATAGTGAGAGGCTAACGTGTCGTTTTAATCTTGAGAGATAAATTCATTTTATAGTGATATGAAATAACGTACATGGCACAATAACCTTTCTTCTCCTCACTTAAACAAATTTGAATGAATAAAGTGATTTATTGTATCATTTTAGTACAGATAATAATGGTTTGTGGTTTGCATAAGGGCACAATTTGAGGCTTTTTGCTCCATTTTTTAGCAATGTTTATGCTAATTTCTGATCTTGAATTCCTGTCAAAGATTAAATTGACTAACGCCACACTAAACATGTCTTTGTTCTGAGGGTTTCAACATTTTCTGGTCCATTGCATAGTTAAAGGTTCTTTTCTATGAAAGATGATACTCTTAACATAAGACTGCTTGAGGGCTTGTAGAGCTCATTTACTGAAATCTTTGTGGTCTTTCTATGGTAATGCATACAGAGTCATACATATATCGTACTCAGAGTTTATGCTAGAAGAACATTGGTTATTATTTTCACTACCAAGAATAATATTCTTGGTGCCCTTAATCTCTGAAAACTTAATGGTTAATACTCTTGGTGTTTACTTGGCATATCTATGTGACAATAAATTTCATAAATATACCTAAGATGTTTGATGGAACTTGTGATGGTCTTCTTTATCATTACATACTATGCATACTTTTGAGCATTACATACTATGCATCCTTGTGATTGTCTTCTTTAGCATTACATACAAGTTTTATGCATCCTTGTGATTGTCTTCTTTAGCATTACATACAAGTTTTATGCATCCTTTTGAGCACATAGTTGATCCATAGTTGATCTTAAATTTGTCTATAGATAAATTTAAGGATAAGACTGGGGAACGAATAAATAAATAAGTGGAAATGAATCCTTTCGAGCACATAGTTGATCCATAGTTGATCTTAAATTTGTCTATAGATAAATTTAAGGATATAAATTTAAGGATAACACTGAGGAATGAAGAAATAAATAAGTGGAAATGAATATCTTCTTCGCACCAAAAATTTTCCCCTTTAATCTATATGTTAAGATATTTTAGGTTATTTGCAAGTGCTTTTGTTTCATGTTGATGTGAAGTAACATCTAGCATAATAATTCTCTTACTGTTACCAAAACTAATTTGAATGGCATTACCTTCTCAATTCTGGAGACAACATTTTAGCAAAGTCTATATTAAATGTGATTGGAACTAGTTATGTCAATTACACTTAGAAGCACTTAGGTCTCTTTATTTGTGCTAACAACATGTTAGAAAAGTCTGTATTAAATGTGATTGGAACTAGTTATGTCAATTACACTTAGAAGCACTTGGTCTCTTTATTTGTTTTGAGACCTTTTTCAAGGAGATCAATGCAACTATAAGCTAGACGACCTATACTATGATGCAAACATTACACTCAGATTTGTCATTGTAGGTTAAGAATTGAAGTTTATGTCACCACTATTGAATGATTCCTATGTTCTAAATTGACTTACACCATCTTTCACATAACATAGATTTGTCATTGTAGGTTAAGAATTGAAGTTTATGTCACCACTATTGAATGATCCCTATGTTCTAAATTGACTTACACTATCTGTCACATAACATCTAACTCTTTAGTTAGATGTTATGTGCGCACCCCTAATAGGGGGGTCGTATGTTTTCCTTGACACATCATCTTATTGCCATGATTTAATCATGTATGGTAACTTAGATACTTCTTAATACAAATTGATATATTACTAAGTGGAATGACTTAGCTCAAAGGTTAATTCCATGTTTATTTGAAGATTGTTGATTGGTTTGCTTATGCAGATTTGATGGTTCGCAATCTAAAAAGATTTATAGTTGTTTTGTTTCCAGTATTGAATACGATTTAAGTAATCTAATTTGTGTTTATAAAAATAAAATGTTCATTACACTTCCCACATATAATCTAATTTGTGTTTATAACAATAAAATGTTTGTTACACTTCCCACATATAAACAAAAGGCATTTTTATTCATTTCTATCAATACCCTCTTTCACTTATTCATTTCTATCAATACCCTCTTTCACATATAAGATGTTATTTTCATTCAATTCTATTAAAATTAAAGATCCTATATAATTTGGAGAATAACAAACCTGAGGTGCCTTTAGTTGGAAGTTTGCTAGATGCATTGTCTCCTCTCCCCACATGGATATACATTCACTTCTCTAGAATATTGAACCGAAAATGACCATTGAAACTGTTGTCAAGACCCTAGACTACTTAGTACTTATGCAAACAACCATTGTTTGGCCATCCAAACTATAGTCAAGACCCCAGTTTTGACCTTTACTACTTAGAACCTTAGAGATAGTCCTTACTATATATTAGAATATTTTTTGTATCTTTAGCATTGAATTTTATAAGTTGTTCATATTGGCAAAATTCCATTTCTTATACTTCTTACATTACGCAGAGACGGGGACTAGCTGCTTTGCAGCTAATTCCCTTGTTTCTTCAAGTACATATTTATCGAAGATACAAGTCAGGATTGGATGTCCATATAGGATTTTAATGTATTTTCTACAAGTTTCTCTGAATTTTAGTCCTTTGATGCTTAAGGTAGAAAATTGAAATTTTTGCACCAAATATGTAGATATTGGATGCCCATATGGAATTTCAATGTATTTTTTGTATGTTTCTCGTTGAATTTTAGTCCTTTGATGCTTAAGGTAGAAAATTGAAATTTTTGCACCAAATATGTAGATAACCCATCTCGAATATAATAATTTTGGTGGGGTTTTCTATGTGTGTGTTTATGAAGAGTATCATGCAAAGAATTAATATGGGACTACACAATTTTAATGGTTTTAAGTTCAACATTATGTTATCCCATACACTTCTTCACTTAACCCTGATAAAAATTTCCATGTGTATATTAATGTATACATGTGTATGATTTCTGCACTTAACCTCGATCAAACAATTCATATGTTAATGATGAATGAGAGGACGTAGCAAGAGGAGAAGGGTTGCATAGGTAGACAAAGTGCACATGGATGAAGTGTGTGCACTTTACAAGTAGTATGCATACACTGCATTTATAACATTATGCATTGGGTTATAGCTATTTTTAAGAAAATTTTGTACTATAATCTTAGAGTGTATGTGTGCACTTTGAAAATGAAACATTGTATACATGTGAGAGGTCTCGTCCACGGGTGTCATTCGGTGCTTTGACTCCAATTCCCTGAGCTAGAAGCTCTAGTTGCACCGCCACTTGCTATGTCCAGTAAGAAAATGTTTTCTTACCAGTAACTGGTGATAAAATATTATCGTTATTATCGTTGTTCAAACTGGTTCTTGTTGAAAATCTCTCCATTGCCTTGCGACGGAACCGATGCTTAGAAACAATAGAGTCATGAATAAAAATCCTTTGAAGGCATTTGGGAGAAGACCTGATCAAATCTCAGGGAAGCAAGAAGGACAAAAATGAAGATTTAATCGCAGAAGAGGTGATCAAATCTTAGGTAATCAAGGAGGAAAATGAAGATAAACGGTAAGAACCGACTGCATGCAAGCTTCCCTTGACACAATAGGCACCTAGACTGCAAGGAGACCTTGACAGAGTATGTAGGGAGACCTCGACAGAGTATCTGAGTGTCAGAGGTGCACAGAGGCAACGTTGTGGCGTAGTGAAAAGAGGAAATGTCATGGCACCATAATAAAATAATACGTAATCATCCCCAGTTCCAAGAACTACGCAAGCTCGACAATAACACCTTAAACTCTATAGCCAATAGAATCAAAGAAAAATAATATTATATGTTTCAATTAATTGGAAATATCGAAATTATAAGACATAACTTTAGATAAAATGAAAATATTGGAAAGTCAACGAGCAACTAATAAAAGTCAAACTAAAAACTCATCGCTATAATCCCTAGTCCCTCCAATGCCATAGAGAGTGACTAATAAGTGAAACAAATGAAGGCTATGTCTCATCGCTATAGTCCCTAGTCCCTCTAATGCCATAGACAGTGACTAATAAGTGAAACAAATGAAAGCTATGTCTCATTTTTGAAAAGTGTGTCAAAGAAAGTTAATAATTATATGTTCTTTGTTTGTTTTTTATGTTTTTTTAATTATATAAATTAAAAGAAAATTGTTTTTATTATTGATTTTTAGTTTTTATTATTTTTTGTCATGGTGGTTGAGGGGAAAAGGTGAAAAAGGCACCGCATCACCCAAAAAAGATATACTTATATACTTCGAAGGGGTTTACAAATTTCATAAATAATGTGTTGATGGAGTGGAGTAATAGAATTTACATCATTTATATTCCAAAGTTTGATTATGTTTTTAGTGCCATTTATGAAAGTGATTCGTTTTTTGAACAATTCAAAATGCTAAGAGTGGAGTTGAAAGGTTTAAATTTATTTGAGCTGGAAGCCGCGAGATTTTGGGCACGTATCCACTGTTTGAATGAAGTAATTTATACAATAGATGATAAGTACGAGCAATTTAATAAAATGAAAAACTTTTAAATCCTATTACTAAAATGATGAGGTGCTCTGTTATTCACGAATGGGTAGAATGGATGAAGATGAAAATTTCCTAACATAGGGAAAATGATTATAAAATTGTTATGTAAAGAAAATTTAAATAATAAAATAAAAGAATTGATGTAATATTTGATCAAAAGTCCTAAGGAAATTTGGAAGGAGACATTCCTTAAAATGAAATAATTCTTAGATGTTGTTATCTAGTCAAAGCGACTTACTAAAGAGGTTGCACCCCTTAATGTAGCAGCACCTAGGTGTGTCAGTTAATGGCAGATCCGGCAATGTCCAACTCAAGGGAAACATTTCTCATTTACAACTATTTTAGTTAGTAGTCTTTAATGTAGCAGCACCTAGGGGAGTCAATGACAGATCCGGCAATGTCCAACTCAAGAGAAACATTTCTCATTTACAACTATTTTAGTTAGTAGTTATTGATGTGTAGCTTATAGTTGTATCTTTCCAACTTATAGTTGTGTGCATCTTGAATGGAACTATTGTATTCTTATATAAAAACCATTTAGTTAGTATAATAATTTAAGTCATTTTGTTTTGAGACTATTCATATTTTTATGTTTTTTTTTTAAATTATTATCTCAAAATGTATGTTTCATATCTTAGTTATATATCTTAGTTATATATTTTCTCGTTAAAAGATTGATATTTACATCACTTATGTATTGAAAAATTATTCACATCTTAGTTATATATTTTCTCGTTAAAAAATTGATATTTACATCATTATGTATATGTATTGAAAAATTATATAAATAAATTGAGTGTTTTTTCCTTATATAATTGATATTTACATCATTATGTATATGTATTGAAAAATTATATAAATAAATTGAGTGTTTTTTCCTTATACCATTTTATAGTTAATTTGAGATACAAAGTTTTATTTACAATCTTTTTATTATCAATATGGTATGAATTTAAGAAAATGGTTAAAAGAAGAATAAAATAAATATGATATTATATATTGTATTGGAATTTAAGAAAAAGGTTAAAAGAAGAATAAAATAAATATGATATTATATATTGTATTGGAAGTGGATGAATATTTTATAAAATAGATATAATATTTTTAATTTATATTTATATAAAAGATTAAAATATTTATTTTTTGAATAATATTTATTTTATAAATTATATTATTAAAGGAAAAAATACATATATAATTAATTTTTTTTATTTGATTTTAAATATTTAATATTTAAGATTTTTGCAAATTAAAAATTACATTTTTTTATTCCAATTCAATATAAAAATACTTTTTTTTTTTCACATGCTCATGGCAAGATACAAAACAAGGGTTTATAAAGACACTCTGGGTAAAAAATGATCATAAGAGAATTTCCAACTTCCTAATATCATCATCAAAACATATCTAATAACTATTTTATCATCATCAGAACATATTTAATAATTATTTTCCCCATTTGAGGAAAAATTGTATCTTTTAGCTTCCCCATAATTTTATGATTAGAAATAGTATTAAGATAACATTGTTGTTATAGTCCCAAATTAAGTTATAGTTCATTTTTTTGTACATATTGTTATCACACAGTTTGTAGTTAAGATAATAGATGGATGAAAGGAGGTCAAACTGGCACAACTGAACCAATCCCACCACTGTCACCTCAATGGGAAGGATCTTTCTATTTAGGGAGGTAAGGCCCAGGGGAGACATCTGCCGTGACCTGGGGTTTTTAGAAGGCAAAGGCTTAAAAGGATAAATGATAATTCCCCCCCTCACAAATCACCATCGATCAGAAAGTTCGACTTATTGCCAATAAAGATGAAAGATAACGGGAAATAGTAACCAAGAAGTGTACCTGCCCGAGACAAAGCAACAAAGAAGTTGTACATGTGCAAGTTCACTTACTGGTTAGTACTTTATATGATCGTTGACTTTCTGATAATAAGCAATTGAGCACTAATATTGATGAAGTAAATCAATTTTATACAATAGCAATGATTACAATATCACTTCACAATAAATGCTAAAGAAACTCTAATGATGAGTGGCATTCAATGTAACAATATCAACACTTTAGAAACAATTCCTTAACCAATCATTCAATTGCTTTAAAGGTAAAATGAAAGATGCACAAAGGTGTTTATAGAATAAGAAGGTGACGACAACAATAGGGTTAGTAAGATTAGTCTAGGCTAGGGTTAGTAAGAGTAAGGTGTTGTTCAAAGTTTAGAAGTTTGTTTATGATCAGGTTACTAAATATAAGAGGTCTTAGACCAGTGCGCTACTAGGGGAAATGGAGTCAAAAGAGGTTGCAAAGGTTGAAGGATTGAATGATAATGATAAAGACCAAAGACAAGAGGGTTAAATGTTGAGGTGTTGCTATAGCAAGGCCTCAATAATGAAACCCTAGGGGAGAAAGGCTCACTAAGGTGTAGAAACCCTAGGCCTTAGTGCTCTCTCCTCCTTCTTTAGCTTATTGGCAAGATGAAATCGGCTAGCTTGAGTAAGATTTCATAGGGCTAAAGACAAGAGGGTTAGAAGGTGAAGTGTTGCTAAGGCAAGGCTTCATCAAACAAACCCTAGGGGAAAACGACTCATCAAGGTGTAGAAAACCTAGGCCTTGATGCATCTTCCTCCTTAGCTCAATAACAAGAGAAAAACGACTAGCTTAGTAGAGTAGAGATAGAGTGTTGCTATGGCAAGGCTCCATCTTACTTCAGCAAAATCAAAATAACTCTTAACTTGGTAGGGACATGAGACAAGGACATTAACTAGTGCTTGTCACCTAGGGTTTGATTCAACAAATTATAATAACAAATGCAAGTAAACAAAACTATAACCATTCAATTAAGAAGTGTTGCATAAATTCACTTACATAAACCATGCATTCAAGTAGCAAAACCCTAGTTGTAAACCTTCCACCAAGAAGAAATGCCAAAATAGTCCAAAAATGTCTTCCATCAACAAGTGCGCCTCACAATTTTAGCCAAAACCCTAAGATAGGGCACAAATTTCAGACCTCACTAATGTGTGAGTGAAAGATGATGAAAATATGAGAGTGAAAACCCTCAATATATACCCTACCAATGACCTTAATTAAAATTTAGGTCATCAAAAGGCCGACAAAGCAAAAATACACAATAATATTATTTTACATTAAAATCTCATAATGAAACCCTAATCAAGAAAATAATGAGGACTTCATGCCCCTTTAGGGTGATGTTATCCCTTTCTAGGGAAAATGTGGTGTAACACCCTGTTTCCCCCAACTTGTAAATATAACTGGACTGGCCAAGAACTATGGAAAACTCATAAATATGAATATGTGATGTAAATGGACCTTGAGGAAGAGGTCAATCAATGTGTATAACATTCTGAATTTATTGCAGGACTGCTGATGAGGGGATGTGCAGAAAAAGAGACCACGATGGCCGTGGAAGGCACCTGAAAAGGTGGCGTTAACTTCCACCGAGAATTTAATACCGTATTTGGACTCCATTGGCCTGGAGAACCAAAAGCGGCTCGTTGGCCCTAAAATTTAATGCCTCGCAGGCTGGTAGGCGGATGGCTTGATGAGGGATGGGATGGTGAACCGCCCATCCGTAGAGCCGTCAAGCCTGATCGGCGCGAGGGTAATCGTGCCACACGCAACCTCGCGAGAGGATAAGGCGTATGGCAGAAGCGATTAGGAGGGCAGACACGAGGGGAACTCTGGCATTATGCAGAGTGAGTGATAGCAGAGAGGAAGGATTGCAACCTTCGCTCCTGGTCACTGGCAGACAGAGAGACGCAGTCTCAGAACATCGTGGTCTCAGCTCGAGGGTGGCTAGTGGTAAATCCTTTGGGAGTCACTGAGCCTACGGTTGGGTGGAAACGAGCACCCCTTTCAGCAGTTGCACCCATTTCTGAAGTCACTTCTGATAAGTGTTTTGTTTACATATTGCCTCTTGAAATTCATAGAATGATACATAAATGTATATGCTCGTAGACCTGTGAAATTGTGAACGATTTCAGTGTAAGAATGTCTGTGCAGTGTTTTGATAAGGATTTATAGACATATACTTATAACAAAGGAATCCATGCATGATTTAAGTTGATAAATGAATCTAATTATAGGTTGAATTAAGTTAGGCTTCCAACCTATTCTCAGGAAGTTATTTCCCTTCACCCATCTCCCGGAAAGCCTCGGAATAGATCTCTTGTAGAGATTTCCTCCTTGGAAAGGTTTACTCAGGACTTGGAATAGGAACTTCAAGGTGAAAGTTTTAATAACCTTTTATGAGGATGAACGAACCTCTTAAAAACCTGAGATGGAAGCTTAAGGGAGGAATATTGAATCGACGGATGAGGATTCGTCGAGAAATCCACAGTTTCCCCATGACCATTAGACTAGCAAGAGAAGGTAGGACGTTAAAGGCCTTACCACCTGATTTTCCCATGTCTTCATGGGTAGGGAAGAGTCTAGGGACCGTAGATCCCCATGTTCCCTGAGAACATCCGGACCGCTGATTTCCCCATCCATAAAGTTGTGGAAGAGTGCACGGAGTGGCATCAGAATCGTTATATCTGAGCAGAGATCCCGACAGCTGTCGGATTTGCGAAAGTTACGCGGAGGGTAAGTCCTCGTGGGTAGGAGGAGGAATCGACGGTCAGGATTCGTAGAGGAAGATTGCGAAATCCCGTCAGCCGTTAGATCTCGAGAAATTTGCGCAGGGTTTAAGTCCTAGTATGCAGACGAGGAGTCCCGGAAGAGTCATCGGGATATCAGAGTCATCAGGATTTGAAGGTCAAGAAAATCGAGACCGTGTAGGTCACGAAATCCTGAGAAAGGATCCTAGCTGTTGATCTCGGTAGGACACGCGTCGAACATCAGGACAAGAGTCGGAGTTTGAACATCGGAGTATCCGAGCATTAAGAAATCTTGTCATACGGAATCACAATCCTCGATTTACCGACAAGGATCTGGACCGTCCATTGGCAGAGGACACGTGGCAGAGATCAAGCGTCATCGGCGTTTGGCGCATCAGGAAATCGGCATTTCCAGGGACAAGAGGACGGGGAAGTCCCAGGTGAGAAACCCCGACATAATCCGAGCCGTCCGTTCAGAGGGACATGTGTCAAAGATCTGATGAGAGTCGGAAGATCAGGGAATCGGCATTCCTGAGGTCGAAGGAACCAGGACATCGAAAGTCCCGAAACCCCGAGAGTTAATCAGGACCACCCAATTGAGAAGGACACGTGGCAATCATCAGCGCCCTTGGGAAAAACCCCGATGAAAGGATATGACTGCGGTCATATAGAGGGAGGTCGTATGGACCAAAAGGTTTAGTCCAGGGGACTAACGGAAGCTGACGTCATATCAGGATATCGGGGATTCCGAGGACCAAATGCTTACGTATTTCAATGTTGTGATATTTGAAACCCCGATGGATGGGAGAGATTCTTTCGGAGGATCTCTGAGTCTGTCCTGACCATTAGATGTTGGGACAAGACGTTAACTTAAGTCAGGACGTGAATAAGCGATAGGATAAGCGACAAGCAGATCTGGACGGCCAGAGTTCAACCGCCCAGATCTACGACTGAGGTTCCATTCTGGAGCCCCCTTACTATTCTTCCTTTAGCGGTAGGGGGGGGTCCAGAATTGGGCGCGCAACTCTCGAACGGTCGAGATTTACTCAGTGCGATCAATGGTTTCCCAGTGGATTCTGGACCCCCCTTGCCATTCTACCTTTATTAAGGGGGGGGGGGTTTCGGAATAGTGTGGCGTGTGAAGTGGGGCCCCTCTCGGTCATGGAGACCCTCGTGTCGCGTTCCCCTTTTTTCCACCTGTATTATACCTAAACGCGCAACGGGACTTGTTCCCATTAGCGATTCGTTACCCCTGTAGAGGATTGTTCCTATTGGCCATTTGCTGACCTGGTAGGAACTCGTCCCCATTGGTCGGGCACGTAGATATTACAGTAGCGCCGAAGTGCGAAATACCAGAGACGCTATGATTGAATTGAGCCGTGAATATGTCCCCCGATCACAGGGGAATGGAGTAGGGGAGAGATAGAGCCAGCTTACGCTGGGCCTCCTTGGTTATTTAGGAGTTCGAATCTGACAGAGGAGTGGATAAATTTGATTTAGTTAGTGGGTATGTTACAAAGTGGTATCAGAGCATGGTTACAACACTCGGCCTGATTGGGCTCATACATGAGTTGTGCATAAACCTCGTTCGAAGCACTCCTACGAGGAGTAATCCCCTGACTTAACTATCTTGTCCAGTATTTAAAAACTTGGATTATGAAAGCCCGAGGGTGTATGCATGTGAAAGAGTTATGAAATTATGCTCAAATTATAAAATGAATTTAACTCTTGACTAATAACTAGAGTTTGTCTTTTCACTCAAGCGGACGATCAACCGCGGGAACCTACAGACGCAGAGTATGGTGACTCACCAAGAGGTGGGAGAAGGCTCCCACAACAAAGACGAAGAGTCTGATGAAAGAAGAGCAATAGGAACCCCTCCAGACCTAGCTGAGACTGTGAGGAGTCTCATGGTCGAATTGCAAAGCTGCAAGGCCGATAATGAAAGGATGATGAAAGAACAAGAAAAGAAAACCGAAATTAATGTAGTTCTACTACAGAGTTTATCTGACCTACAATGACAAATGCAGCATGAACCTGAGATGCAGAATAGTGGTCGTGTCAGTGGTCACACTGAGAGAAGCACATCCAGAAAGGTCCACCCCAGAGGTAAAGGACCAGTGCCAGACGATTCCACTAAGAAGGAAGCTGGTGATTTGGAAGGCTCTTCCAGCAGCAGGACCGGTTCCTACTCTCAAAAGAAACAGAAGAAGCAAAAGACTTCTAAGAGTCATAAATTTGAGGAATTCAGGAAGGCCAAACCTCCCTCCTTCGATGGCGAGATAAAGAAGGGAGAGGAAGCTGAGGCTTGGCTA
>JZKD02S1205768.1:777493-795147 GCA_000966675.3 Picea glauca | reverse complement strand
AGATTTGAGAGAAAAATGTATTCAACGTAATCATGAGATTTGTAAACAGAATAAATCAAATATATTTAACGTAATCATGAGATTTGTGAAAATTGAATTCAACTTAATTATGAGAATTGGACACTCACTGCACCAGGAGAGAAAAAATGTACTGAACGTAATCATGAGAGTTGAAATAACGTCAAGTCAAGTGAAAATTTCTACAGAACCATGTTTGAGAATGTATATATGTATATAAACATCAGATCAACGTTTTTTTAAATGAATATAACTTAACTTTTTAAGTCCAAAATTTATGACGAGCTAAATTAAACATACCGACTATGGTACGTCAAATTGGAGGTCTGGTTGGAATTTCATCAATTGCTTGGAGCTTTATCTCGGAAGATTCTTTATTTGTAGGTTGCAACGCGATGCCTTTTAGTAGGCAAACTTGTGGAATACAGCTAATTCATATGACATAGAATCTCTGCGTGACAGCTCAGCTATATCGGTGCCTTGGGGTCTCGAGGTAACGTAATATGGTGCCCCTGCAACTATATATATATAATACTCGTATGTTCAAAATCTTACGTCCTTGAATGGCTGTGTGATTAATTGCAGTGAGTGGTTGCAGTAGTTTTTCGCTCCTCATTCTTTCATAGTTGCCCATCGTTCCAGCGTTATCAATAATTTATTGACAATGGCTGCAAAGAAGTGTAACCCTTGCAGCTTACTCTCATGCTTTGCATGCTTTTCTGATAAGAAAAACACCCTTCCTGCACAACTTGATTCCTCTGAAATTGTCCCATCTTCTCTCAATGTCATTGCCAATGCTTCTTCTGCAGCAGCTCTTACCGTAGAAGAACCTCATGTAACGTCTGCTATTCCTACTTCCCCTTCAAATGCTGCTTCGGGTGATATTCTAGGTCATGACTCCCAACCTAGTTCTCCATCAACGGCCGCCTCCTCTCAAGCTAGTGCTTCTAAAGATGTTCTAGTAATGCAGAATGACTCTCAGCCCATTGCTCCATCAGCTGTCCCCTCCTCTTCTCAACCCACTGTAACATCATTTGCCTCCCCCACCTCTTCTCAAACCATTGTTTCTCCACTTGCCCATCCTGCTCATGACAAGGGTTTGCAAGTAGGCTCCTCTTCGAACCCCTCCCCTTCCAGCGTTCCAAAGGAGTCAGATCATGCTAAGAACATACGGGAAGCTGCTGGTGCAATCGATATAGAAAATGCTGATGCCGATCTCAATGACCTTATCAACTACATATCGCAGCTTTTGGATTTCATCAAGGTCCATTTCTATCTGGATATTTTTTTCTCTCATTTGGTTCTTTATTTTATAAAACAAGTGAAATGAGAAATTGATTCATTAATTGTGTGTCCGAAGAACTTCTAACGAATATGCTGAATGTTTATATTGAGATTGTATACCAGAGAAAGCACACATAGACTGAAGAACTCCTAACAAGTATGATGAAAAATTGTATTGAGATTGTATACAGGGAAAGCACACATAGACTGAAGAACTCCTGACAAGTATGATGAAAATTTGTATTGACATTGTCCATTATTAAATAAGAGTAATCCCCTCGGAAATATCCCTGGTTTTTTGTCAGCCCAACGTAAATACCAAACATGTACACTACCAACACAAGTGATGGTAATTATGTACATAGGTCACAAATTATGTACTTAGGTTATGCTTGCCGTTAATGAAAGGAAACAAAAGTGTCCAATAGTTACAAACAAATGAAAGAAACAACAAACTATTAAACAACGATTTCTTGGGAAAAAAAATATATTAGAGAGTGTCCTATATGTTTAGAGAAATTTGGATGACATAACAATAAGTTAAAACTGGTTTTCCTCCAACCTTAGCACTCAATAAATAGGCATAACAAAACCATAAGCTATTTGTATTTTTCCAATTCAGTTAATTGGTCAATATCAACAATTATTTTCTTCCACTACTCAAGAGTTATTACCTTTTCTCTCCAAACTCACTTGTCCCAACATTCTCCCACTTGTCATATACCTTACAAAAGTATTAAGAGACAATGCATCAAACTATGAGCTAATTATTAAGGGCTATAAGGCCCATACAATCATAACTCTACTTGAATTTACCTATGTTCATTGGTTCCATCAATGCATTTGCATCATTGTGCAAAGTGTCAAGTTTTCCTAATATCATGTTTCCATCTTCTACCATGTCCATAATGAAATGGCAATGGATATATGTATGCTTTGTCTTCATATGAAAGGTAAGGTTCTTAGCTAGTTTTATTAACCAACGCCTTGAGAATGATAGAAAATAAATGAATAATAGTCCACTTAGAGGGGGAAACCTCATTTTTCAATATATTCAATGTATAAGATGATATATGATCCCCCTAAGACTAGGCCTCCTTGGTAAATATATATGAGACAAAAGGTACTTGATTATAATAAAAGGGTGCATTGAAGGGTTCTATCCTATATACAAATATAACACTAGAAATGTAATAATGTGGTACTTTGTAATTGCTCGATTTCTTAGCTTCTTAATCCTTGTTTCAAGGATTGTTTCTGGTTCTAGTATGATTTTTTCTTCTTCATTAATCTTCGATAAAATAGTTTGGATTGGATCTTGTTGTTGATTACCTTCTCTAAGCAAGAAACATGGAAGACTAGATGTACATGTGAAGATGGAGGAAAATCCAATTTGTAAGCCATACTTCCAATCATTTGCAAAACTTTATAGGAAACATAATATTTGGGTGCTAATTTATTTTCCTTCTTTTGTTGCTTGGGGGACATCTGTTTATATAGTTGTAGTATCAGAAATACCCAATCAACCACTTCAAATTCCCTTTCACTACAATGTTGATATGCTTGTTGTTTCATCCTACTTTGTTCCATAACCAAGTTGTCCTTCAATAGTTTGAGAACCCCTTGTTGGTTCCCTATATGGTCCTCCACTGCTCGAACCTTTGTAGTCCCTTTCAAGGGTGATGCGATGGATGGAAGATGATATCCATAAAGTGTCAGAGTTGGGGACATTTTTGATGAAGTATGGAAGGATGTGTTGTACCACCATTCCACCAAGGGAAACCACTTGACCAATTTTGTTTGTTTACCATATGCAAAGAAATGGAGATATCCTTCTAGACATGTATTCACAATTTCAGTTTTCTCATTGGATTGAGGATGGTAAGATGAGCTATAAGCCAATTGAGCACCCAAACAAGAAAATAATTTAGTCCAAAAATTTTCAGTGAAAATTGGTTTTTTGTCACTTACAATAATCTTGGGGACTCCGTGTAGCATTTGAATTGTTTCATGCATGAATGTTGTGTCTACTATACTTGCTTTAAAAGTATGAGAAAAAGAGAAAAAAATGGGCATACTTTGTTAGTCAATCCACTACTACCATGATGATAGTATTTCCTTCATATTTGGGTAAACATGTAATAAAATCCATTGAAACATCTTCCCAATGTTGACTTGGTATAACTAATGATTGTAGGAGAAATGACGTCTTGATTGTCTCTCCCTTATTATGTTTTCAGATCACACATTCAAATACAAAATTTTAAACATTAGTTTTAATACCTTCCTAGAAAAAATCCTTCTTGATCTTATGGTACGTTTTGAAGAATCTTGAATGTCTTCCCATATGAGAAGTTTGCAATTACAAAATGACCTTCTGTTTGAGTTGGAAATTATTACATAAATATAGGTGATCATGGTACCATAGTAAATCATTCTTCCATACAAAATTATCTACTGAACTGGGGTCATCTTGTAGTTGTTGAATTATCTTGCATACCTCTTGATCTTGCTTCCATTCTATCCTTGCTTCTTCCACCCAAACATATTGTAGAATAGAAATAACATATAACAAAACTTTTGTTTCTTCTTTTTTCCTTTAAAATGTTGGGTATGTGTTATATTCTTTGCACGACTAACTTTAGTGGTTGCTACATTGCGTCAAGCGCGCAGGGTCCATTGTTGGACGGTTTTTCAGCCCATGTTTTTTTTTTCTAGTTAAGAAATTAGGGTTGTTGACTAATCCAGGTCATCGACTTAGGGTTTTGGATACCATTGGCTCCTATATGTATATTGTATTGTAAAAAATGTATGAGATGAATGAATACAGAATATGTTGGTTTTCCCGGTTTGGGTTTCCAGGGGAAAAATATCTGTGTAATGTGTGTATTTTCCATTGTATATTTTCTATTCTTTTACTGAAAATTTGTTTGCAGTAAATAATTGTACAAGGTTAAAATCTAGATATAGGACATCTTCCACAAGATTATATTTTTTTTTTGTAGATAATTTCAAAGTCATAACCTATCATCTTTGTAACCCATTTTTGTTGCTCTTTTGAAGATAGTTGTTGCTCCAAGAAGTACTTGAAGCCATCATTTTTTTTTTTTACTTTGAAGTATCTTCCTATTAAGTAAAGGCATTGTTTCTTAGCTGCATGTAGTATGGCCAACATTTCTTTTTCATAAATGGGTTTGAGTTCAGGTGTGGCTATTATAGTTGGATTTCCAGGGGAAAAATATGTGTGTAATGTGTGTATTTTCCATTGTATCTTTTTTGTTCTTTTGCTGAAAATTTGTTTGCAGTAAATAATGGTACAAGGTTAAAATCTACATATAGGACATCTGCCACAACATTATGTTTTCTTTTTGTAGATAATTTCAAAGTCATAACCTAGCATCTTTGTAACCCATTTATGTTGCTCCTCTGAAGATAATTGTTGCTCCAAGAAGTACTTGAAGCCATCATTATTTTTTTTTTTACTTTGAAGTATCTTCCTATTAAGTAAAGGCATTGTTTCTTAGCTGCATGTAGTATGTCCAACATTTATTTTTCATAAATGGGTTTGAAGTCAGGTGTGGCTACGGAATTGTACACATGTAGCCTCCTTAAGTGTTTCAAAAGATATATATTTTTTAGTCCAAGAAAATGCTTCCTTCTTCAATAATGTTGTTAGAGGTTCTACTATTTGACCATAGTTCTTGACAAGATTATGGTAATAGCCTATAAATCCTAAGAATCCTCTAAGTTTCTTCAAGGTTTTGGGAATAGGTCATTCCCTCATAGATTTAATTTTGTTAGGGTCCGCTTTTACACATTCATGAGATACAATATGAGCCAAATATTCCACTTCTTGAACCCCAAAGGCACAGTTGGAAGGCTTTGCATAAAGTTGTTTCTCTTCCAATAGTTGTAATACTCTATCAACATGTTGTACATGCTTTTCCCATGATTTGTTGTAGATTAGTATGTCATCAAAAAATACTAACAAACATTTTCTAAGGAAGGGATTGAAAATAGAACTCATCAAGCTTTCAAATGTTGAAGGTGCATTAGTAAGTCCAAATGGCATAACCAAAAACTCATAATGACATTCATGTTTTCTAAATGTTGTTTTGGGAATGTCTTCCCTCCTCATTCTAATTTGATGATATATTGGATGAAGATCCAACTTAGTAAAGAAAACCGCCCCATGCAATTCATCTAATAATTCATCAATGACAAGAATACGAAACTTATCTTTGATGGTCATTTTTTTAGTATGTCTATAATATAGACACTTACGCCAAGAACCATCCATCACCACTAGTGAAGAGAAAAAACATTTGCTAGGTTGAATGATGTTAGCCTCTAACATTTATTGGATCGTTCACTCAATATGCCTCTTATATGCATATTGATCCCTGTAAGGCCTAATGTTAGGTGGTACACTTCCTGGTTTCAAATAAATAACATGGTCATGATCTCGAGTAGGTGGAAGACCCTTAGAAATTTCTCCAAATGACTTGGAATGCTTTTTTATAACTATTTGAATATCTAATGGAGCAAATGACATATATTTTTGAACATCTAGTGAGCACAATTGTGCAATTACACCATGGTGTCCTTTTTTGAGTAATTTTGTCATGCTATTAGAGCTTAACACCTTAGAGGTTTTCCCTTGGATACCTCTAAGCTCAATTTCCTTCCCTTCTGAGGAAAATCTCATAAAAATATATTGAAAATTAAGGGCCACTATTCCCAATGATTGTAACCATTGGATCTGTAATATAACATCAACACTACCCATTTGGATGGAAATCATGGGTCTATCCAAAAAATACTCCCCCATATTGAGCTTAATACTATGGAACTTCCCAGAACAATTTATGGTACCTCCATCTGCGATCATTACTTGAAACTTTGGTTTTTGATATAAAAAGCAATTGAAATATTTTTCTAATAATTTGTAATTGATGAAGTTATGGGTACTACTAGAATCAATCAACACTGTTACATTTTTTTCTTTTTGATGTATCCTTGTATCTTGAGAGTTTGTGGAGTACTGATGTTGGTCAATGCATGGAGTACTTGGTGTCAAAATTGAAACATAGTCCCTATGCTCGTCTTTCATACATTTGTTGAGCTGTCAACCTTGTCGATTGATTGAGGTTAGGAGAGGGGACATGGTTCTCTCTATAGTTGTTAGAGGCCACCCTTCCAGTAGCCATATTTTTGTTTTCCTCTTTACTTACCATAATGAAATCTTGCTCTAAGGATTTAGGTTCAAAGAGATGCACCTCATGTTGAATGTTCTCTTTTATATTTCCCATAAAGAGATCTAACAAATTATACTTGGGAATATTATTTTCCCTAAGATTGTGCTTTCAGAATTGTTGAATATGTTGTGTAATTAGACCTTTTTGTTGAATATTTATCAAATGACTAAAGAATGTATTTCTCTTTAATATCCCCATAATGTGATATAAGTTCATCCATAAAAATGGATAAGATATAATAGATTTTTTTTTTTCTTCACAAAGCCATTGATACCAAACAAATTGATCATTTTATGAATACAAGAATGCAATAGGTACCTTTTGTAAGCTTGGCACTTGATGTAGATCAAAGTATTGCTCCATATGGAATATCCATGTTACAAGATATTTACCATCAAGCTTCCTCATATCAATCTTCAGAATGAATTAGTTCCTTGGTGATGATTTGAAGGTTTGATGATGTGGATTTTGGAGTAATGAATGATCATTATGTCTACAGTCAATCTCGAGTTGGTTAACCAGGTACTTCGCCCAGTTCATCTGTAGTTCCTTTGCGCATTTTCCTACTAGGTCAACTACGAAGCCTGATACTTGCGTTGGTCTATTCTTACGTACCATCTTTCCTGCGATTAGTTGACATGCGAGGTGCACTACGCCACTTTCGATAGAGGCTACCTTGTAGCCTCATGCGCCCTTCTCAACATTTCCATAAGCTTCTTTAATCTTCTGTGAAAGAGCGCGGTCCGCGGTCTTTCCAGGGTAGTAATCCTAGGGATCAAGGCCCTACATGCTAAGCCCGGTGATCCCATTGATCAACGCTGGATCAATAGTTATGCAACGATTTAACCACAGATATCCTCCATGGTAACTTGCTAGCAACAATTTTACACAAGCATTCACCTCCTGGTGTATGCTGAAGTGTGGTATTTTCATAACATTGAGAAAAGTAGACTGTGCGAGGTTCGTCGTCCATTGCTGAGGAATGATCTTTGAATTCTTGCCTTTGGTTTTGGTTAGGTACTTGTGTGGGGCAAGCATGTTGTAAAATTTATGGTCCCCCAGGTTGAAGTCACAAAACTTCAACACCACAACATTGTCTTAATCTACACGGTAGGTGCATACTCCTTTCGGTAGATATGCAGTGACTAGGGTGTATTCAAAGACTCTAGGGACACTGTCCCTGTTAATTGCACCGCTCAGAGGGGGTATGAAGTTGGTAGGATGGACGACACTAACTTGGCATTGGCTATGTCGTCTTTATGCTTAGTTCTCCTTTCTGCGCCAGCTCGAGATGTTCCTGCTCAAGCAGTCGACGGGGAGGCTTGCACTCCTCTCGCTGATGATGCCTGTAAACTAGTAGACAGTCCTCTCTCTGACATGACTTTTTCAACTCTGAGGATAGCGAGTACCTCTCTTACAGATTCTTTAGCTGCGCTAAATTCGTCGGACATAAGTGCTCGGGAAATTAATCGGGGTTTACAATGATCTCAGATACTATACTAGGGTGAACAATCTGCTTGCAATGATCACTGTATACATTCACTAGTTCTGCAGGCTTTGAATTCTCAGTTTGGCGAAAGTGTTCTTCGGGCATGGCGCGATGGGCTAAATAAAAAATTAGGCAATGACCTGCTTGCAACGGGTATGGAGCCTCCATTAACTTCGTTCTATATATTTTGGTGTGGTCCAACGGTCTAGTGATGATCCATCAATGTTTTCCGACCCATTCGGAGCGACAGTCAAACGGATATATTGGCCTCCAACGGCTATATCGCTTCACCATGGCAAAGTTTCATAGGTCATTGTCCTGATATCTGGATGAAGTTCGAATTCTGTAATTTTTCTTTCTGTGATGTTCCATCTGGAATCTCCTGTAGTTTTTAAATCTTCGCCTTCTTCTTACTTAACTTTCTAGCCTTCTTTGCAGTGAGCTTCGTCTCAGTGGTTCTTTTCCTGTTCTGATTCCTATCTTCCTTGGATATAGTCACTTCGTGCTGCTGAGGTTCTTTCTTAGGGTTCAGGGATAACATCTCTTCTTTATCTGTGATAGAGACTTCAGTCTTCTGTGAATCCTCTGGTGTTTGGATAATTTCGACATCTAGGTTCCTAGTGTGATATAACTTTGATCTGTTCTCCTGTTCTTCAATCAACTGTGCAATCTTTCTGGTCATGAAGTCTTTTAACTCTTGTCTCTGCTGTTCTAAAACTTTTTCTTCTTCCTTCTTTCTGGCTTGATCTCTTTCAGTCCAAGGATTTACAAGTAACATAGTAAATGGGGCACTTTCCTCAATAAATTTGATGATCTCAAAATCTTCCTCTATCGAAGTTCCATTGACATTCATAGATATCTGAGTGAGCCTTCCACATAGGTTTACCAATTTTCCTTTGAATAACCCTATTCCACTCAGGGATGGAGACATAGCAGGTCTCCCTATATCTTCCCAAGTTCTTTCTGTCATAACATTCACCTGTGTTTCTTCATCCAAAACACAGTTAATGTCGAAGTCTTATATTATTACTTCGATGCATTATTTTTCTTTGAAGATATTTGATAGCCTGACATGTTGGTGATCATTCAAGGTTTCTTTCATCTCTAATAACATCTTCTCTGATTCTTTCTGGTGTTTTTATATTTATGGATCTGCCTTAGGATTTTCTTTGCGCAGATTCATTTTTTCAAACTTAGCAATCATTCTAGGGAAATCCAATACTTCATGGTCCAAATCCTTGAAACAGAGACAAATCGTTCTTCCATGAGGGCACTCCTTAGCTAGATGTCCCGGTTTTCTACAACTGTAACATAGGGTCAATCCTCTCTTTCTTTTAAATGATCCCTAACCTCTTTCGTACTGCACACTAGGATCATGGTAGTTAGCCTACAAAAAATTCTTTCTAGGATCCTACATCCATATGTTAGTCCAAACATTCTTTCTATGCATAGGTATAGCATATCTATCATTCTTCTTATCAGATCTATTCATATCAAACTTTCTTTCTTCTAATAATGCCCTAGTTTTCCCGCCAGGACAAAATCTACCAATCCTACCTAGATCCATGCTTTTAGAAACAAAAATTTCACTTATCTTACTTCTATAGAGCACAAAGATTTTAGATCCAAGACTTTTAACTATTCTTACCTCTATCAGATCACAGAGCTTGCAGATCTTACCTCTTTCTTGCAGATCTGACCATTTTTTTCTTGTAGATCTGATCTCTTGTCTCGTAGATCTGATCTCTTTTCTCATAGATCTGATCTCTTTTCTCGCATAGAGCTTCCAAGGTTAAGTAGAATGTTGTGCACTAGGGCATAGATCTATGCACAGATCTTATTTTCCACAAATATTCTTCTTCTCTAGTTCCCAACAATCACAGTTTTAGGTCCCGGCAATGGAACCATTTGTTGGCACAAGGGCAGACCCAGGGTTCAACGCTCAAGAGAGCACAAACAAAACCCTAACTACCGACCCTTTCGGAAAAACCTGTGGAGCAGATGAAGTCTCACCTGAGGTAGAGGCAGGGGTGGTTGCAGGACTCAGATGTTCGCAACCTTAGCTGGGACACAGATCTATGATTATACACTTAACAGAGCACTCAGCATCAATAGTTTACTTAGAATTAACCCTTATCTTACTTCGCAGATAAAACAGAGCAACGTGGTATGTACTTAGATCTATCAACACTTAGCCACAATAAGATAGATTATATTCGATAGATCAAGCACTAAGCATCTTATATATTAGATCTAACATTCAATCATATCTCATAAGCACAAAGCATAACTAGATCTATCCAAACACATCAAAGCACTTAGCAAGAGGAGAGACAAACACATCAGGTTGAGGCACAGAGCACAACACACAGAGTTACCATGTTTCACCCTCACCCTGGGGCTACGTCCACAAAGTCTTCTTCTTTATTATCTTGGTCAAGCAGTTACATCACAGAGCTCCAATAATCCTTACTTCGCACTGGACAAAAGATCTGTGCAGCTCGCCAGATCCTTCTTCCTTGCACTTCAGCAAAAAACTACAACAACTTGCACTGAGCTCTGTAAGCTTCTTACAATCATGCACAGAGCATTTACAATATGCATCCGATCACACAGATCCAGTTACTATCACCAAGCCATCAACTATACATCACATAGATGTACTACCGTCTTCTACTTACATTGCCTAAGTATCTATTTATAGATTACAAAAATGGGCCTAAGCATGGGTAAACCCATGGGCCGACATCCCTTTCCTGTTACATTAACCCAAAACCCAAAAAGGACCCAAAGTGGGCCGAGATTCCGTGATCTCTGCTTCGTCTTGCACGCTTCCTTTGATAGGGCGTTGAAGTCCCAAAAAATGGTCAAATATGACCAAGTATTTCTCAAAACTTGGTCAAGGGCCAACAATCCTAATACACTTGTTTTCAATATTTGATGATGATAAAGGCCCCACAAACCATCCATGCCCTTTTGTGGTGGTGTAAGAACATGTTCATAGCGCTTGAACTTGAGAAACTATGTTTAGGCCTAAAGTCTCTTGTTTCCCTCCCACTACCAATGTGAAGCATATGCATCCAATGGAGACCATTACAATTCAAGTATCAATTGAACCTCCAACCAATGTTCCATCAATAAATAATGATTAACTTGAAGAAGACATGGAAATTTTGCAAGATACTTAGTATATAGAGGGAGAAATAAAACATTCAAATTTTATGCAACCTTCCAGTGAAGAGGCTCCGACACTACAAGCTCATGATGAATGATTAGATGTTCATCATACCAACCACTAACATGTCCAAATCGCTCCTAATCCTAACCATTAGTTGAATGAAGTGATACAATCTCCCAATGAATTTTGCAATCACATGGTCATGGGTTTTAGACTTCAAGTCCACCTTCCATAGCTCATATATATCTAGTGCACAATGAAGAACTCCTAGATGTGTTCATGTGGATCATATTGCTTTAGCGATTCTTGAAGGTAAGTTACCTAAATGAACTATTGATTGGCAATGCAACAAAATTATTGAAGATTATTTTGAATTGAAAAATGCAGAATCACTCAGTTTAGTTGTTAGAAAAAATCTTGGCATAAGGACAATTAAAATTTCATAGACTACTAATCATGTTATTAGAAATCTTTAGGTTTCTTTTAATACACTTATAAAGAATACTTGTTCAAAATATCGTAATGTAGCTTGTTGTGTATTTCTAAAATTGATTTGAAACAAGACCACAAGGTAACATTACTTTCTCACACACACATCTAGCATTTTAAAGTAAGTGCCAAAACCCTTTGAAAGCATTCTTTTAGAAGAGAAATCCTTGACAACTTGGGTCAATAGATTATCGAGCCTTTATTTGTAGGCTTCCTCATTCTGGCATGAAGTTAATTGAAGTTGTTAAGGGACTAGTCCAAAAAACTTTCCATGAAAATACTAGGCCTTCATCCAATCAAAAGGATGTGTTAAAGTTGAGAAGAGGTTCTAGTGATTGTGAACCCCACAATAAACACTTTCTTGACATGAAAAAGAGAAAACTTTATGAGATATTCAAGAATGGGTGCAAGGAGCTAAACCTAGGCCAAATATATTTCAAAAAATGCAAGCCTTGGTATGTTAGAATATGCACATACCATAACACGTGCTAGTCTAGATACCACAAAGAATTTAGTTATTATTATGAAACATTATACAAATCCATTGTGTTTTGCATACTGACCATGTGTAAGAATGCTCAACCATACTACCACCAATTTCATCAAGAGAATTTGTTCATAGCATCATGTGTCCAAGGCTTGATGGACAATTTTTTTATTCAAAATCTTGTTTAGATGGGGCATGCCCTAGGGTGCAATGGATTTGCTTTATTGAGCCAATGCATTCATGAAAGTGAGGACCATGAATTTGGAAGGATGGGATGGTGGTTGAAATGAAAAACTTCAAATATGTTACTTATGAACTAGACAGTGGGAAAAAGGGAAAAATACATCACTAGTGATGTTCCATGCCAATGTTGTGTACCTAAAGGGAATACATTATTTAAAATTGCACTTAGAAATTTTACGTATAGTTTATAAGGTTACATTGTAATTATTCCCTAATTTTTATGCCATTAGGTATGAGTATGTAATTTCATCAAGGGCCTTTTGGAAACAAAACCAAAAGTATGTTCAACATATCCATGTGGTGAAATCGTAGGATGAGCAGCTCATAAAATGTAGGGACACCTTTCCCTTCGGTATCAAACTCTCAGTTGTGCATTTTGCTGAGAAATGCACCCTCCAATGACAAAATGAGATTTAAATCCAACGCTATCTTTTATAGTAGGTCGCGATAATGGTACATATAACATATATGCATGGACCAGATAGTAGCAAAGACACGAGGATAATATTAAAGTAGTCTAACCTCTACATAAGTGGTGACCTATATTATGTACAATATTTCTTTCAAATGTTCTACAAACAATTGAAGGAGAGAGAGGAGAGAGATATATAGATGAATCGACATTGGATTTGGTTATTCAATGGTTTAGTTTGTTGCACAAAAAATGCAGCTCGCTGCATATTTGAAACTATTTTAGATGTAGTAAAGATGAGCATGACATAGTTGTTGCTTGTGTCAAAACTGCACTACATAAAATGAGATTCAAATCCAATGCTATCTTTTATAGCAGTTCAAGATAATGGTAGATATCACATATATGCATGGACTAGATAGCAACAAAGACATGAGGATAATATTAAAGTAGTCTAACCTCTACATAAGTGATAATCTATATTATGTACAATATTGCTTTCAAATGTTCTACACTCACTTGAAGGAGAGAGAAATATACAGATGGATCGACATTGGATTTGATTATTCAATGGTTAAGTTTGTTGCAAAAAAAATGCAACGTACTACATATTTGAAATTATTTTAGATATAGTAAAGATGATCATGACGTGCTACATATTTGAAACTATTTTAGATACAGTAAAGAATGAGCATGACATAGTTGTTGCATATGTCAAAACTGCACTACATAGAGAGGAGATGGAGTTTATGACAAATTCCCCTATCTAAGATGCAAAATCCGTGGTTCAATGAAACTTTACACTAATGATAGAGGCAACAAGAAGACGAAAACACAAAGATAAACTCTTTTTTAAAAAAAGTTTAAAGTAATTCAAACATGTATTTTTATCAACAATAAAATTAATTTAAAATCTATTATACATTGTTTATTTATAACATAAAATTTCAAAATTTAACTGCAATAGGAAAATGCTAAACTCTCTTTCTAAATAAATATTTTAATGAAAAAGTTAGTACCCTCTTCCCAACCATTAACAAATATATTTTAATTTTAAATGTAAATGGAGTACGAAAAGCCAAGCCCTATTTTTAAATGAAGAAAACCCATGGTATATAAGTGGGAGAGGAAAAGACACGATTTCCCAACCAAAAACAAATAATAATGTACGGATGTTTTAGATTCAACGGAAGACGAAAAAAAAACTCTTCTCAACCAAAAAATAATAATTTTTTAAATAATTAACCGCATGCTTTTATAATCTGCTTATTGAATGTAATTATGTGTTTAGTTGTTGCATGAAGATATCTGAAAACTCTTTTCACAATTACCCAATGTTGTGATTTAAGGTTGTTGAAAAATTGGTTTACAATGCTTATAGGTTGGTGCAATCTTGTGGCAATGACCTTTGGAAAGATTTTGTAAATGCAGTTGCATCAAGATATCGAAATAAATTTCTCAAAGGTTGTGGGATTATTTTCTTTAGGAATCAGTGCTAGGAAGGTTGTATTGAAGGCTCCCAACATTTTTCCTTGAGTTCCTATAGTCTCCACCATTCTTTGTGGATATTTCTATATAAATTCATAATATCCCATGAAAAATTCCACTAGTATTCCATCAAGCCTGGGACTTTTGTCCTTTTGAAAAGTCAACAAAGTCTATTACAATTCTTCTTTCCCAAATTCCTTTATCAAGACCTGATTATCTTCGCCATTGACAAAACTAAAGAATATTTTTTACCACTTGATCACTTATTCATTTGTAGCACAAGTGTCTTTCTTAAAAAGTAAGGAAAAATTATTTACACCTTCAAATGCCATGTACTTGAAATTTGTATCCCATGTACCATCTCCCATATAAATTTTCCAAATAGACTTTATATTCTTTCTACAATTTGCAAACCCGTGAAAGAATTTTGTGTTCTCATCCCCAACTAGTAACCATAATGCCCTACTCTTAAGTCTCCTTCTTTTTCTTTTTGCAAATGAATGATCCTCCTTTTATCTTCTAATGACTTTATTTCAATTTCACTCAAATAGCAAAAGCCTTCACTATTGTAGAGTACCTCTAAGGATTCCTCTACTTCTCTGAGAACCCTCTCATATTTCATCTTTTTGTCCCTTGCCCAGTTGGAAACCACCTTTTTTTGCCTCTTTTAAGTTTCATTGAAATTGAATTTGAGCATATTCTTGTAGATTACAACTATAAGGTTTCCAAACAACTTTGATTTTACCTACAAAGTCCTCCACCTTCATCCACTTTGGATTTAATTTGAAGGGGATAGCATGTTTCTCTATTGTAAGGGCCACTTCTAACACCACATGATTATGATTGGAGTCTCTCGCAGTGGGGACCCATTTGTTAGGACCCTATAATGTACCTTTTTGTTCATACTTTTTGCTATCATTACATCCTTTTCCCACTCACATTTAAGCCTACATTATCACCTTAACCTATCTTTCCAAAGGTATATAAYGTTTCTTCTCTTTGCTATATGTTTAATTTGTTTTACATGTAATTTTACATTACTCTCATACTTAGCCATCGATCAGAAACATATAGTTGCTGAAACAGTTTGAACTACAGATTATATATCATTGATGCTTGAAGACCCGTTGTTGAAACAGTCAACAACACGCAAATCTTGTTGCTAAAACAGTCTGTGATTTGTGATGCTGGAATAACAATTCACATAGCAGTAACAAGAAGGAGTTGTTACATTGGCCGCAACAGTCGTACCTTAAGCCAACACCAACCATCACTGCTGCTTGAGACCACGTCGCTGAAACAGTCAAACAGAACACAAATCCCATTGCTGAAACAGTCTGTGATTTGCGATGCTGAAACAGTATACAACAACAGTAATAAGAAGAAAAATAAAGAAGCTGTTACACCGGTCACAACAACTACACTTCAACCCAGCACCATTCCAACTACTGTAACAACATTTTGCTATGGGAGATCAGAATATCCTATTCCAGCATAGAAGATTAGATTTGACTAAGAATAGGATTCGTATGTACACATGTAATTTCGTGATCAATTGTATTAAGAGGATTCTCCTCTTTAAATAAAGGAAGATCATCATTAGATGGGGGGGGATAATTTTTGGCTAGAAAGGAATTACATAGAAGAGCGTGTTCACTTTGGGATATTGTAAGATGATACATTTGACAGATGAATAAAAGATTATTCTGAGCATTTCTTCTTAGTTCCTTTCATTTCCGGGGAATCTTGTGAGAAGGAGAGGGCCCACCTTCTTCACAAGATTCACCCATTAGTTCTGTAGTATGTTAGTATTATTTTTTTTTTGTTCACACCTTGTTTAAACTCTGTTTTGCTGAAACTCTACTTTACTGAACTTTGTTTTGCCGAAACTCTGCTTTATTGATTGTTACATTGTCTTCATACAATTCATTCCTAGGTAATTGCTGATTATTCTGATTAGTAATTCTGCTTGATGAATTTATGAAAGTGTGATAATCAGAGACAGGTGCTGAAGATTCCTGCTTGGGGAATAGGGTCCTGTTCTCTATTACAGAATAGTTAGCCTTCAATACTTGTTAATCATTTTGATTGGTAATGAATTTATGAAAATGTGATAATTAGAGACAGGTGTTGAAGATTCCTGCTTGGGCAATAGGGTCTTGTTCTCTGTTACATAACAGTTAGTCTCCCTTGTAGTATGCTAAAGGATTTCTTTTCCTAGGTTGTTGTTTCTTAATGTAATCCAGGATTCTTCTGATAATTATTTTCCTTTGAATCTCAAACTCTGCAATAGATAGATAGCTTTTCTGTAATTCAAAGTAGAACTTCAGTCTGTTCAAAGCAAGGTGTGATTAGTGTACTTCTACTACAACTCTAGATTGCTTTTGAGACTGAGCATATACAGTGTGTGATTGCCTTTGAAATAAACAGACTGCCCTGGGTTGACAATCTATGTAACACTTGATTGTTTAGTTAATAAGCAATTATAGTGACCAACATTTTTGGCGCCGTTGCCGGGGAAGGCAATTATACATTTCAAAAGCATTTACGATTTTCTTTCAGATGCACAGATTGCATGAGAGGATGCGGACCCCCCAAGGAAATTGACCCTACAGGTGGCAGGGGCAGACGAAGAGGAGGAAGAAAGACCTTCATCGACCAGATTATATCAAAATCTGAATCTATTGTTCCTCAATGACCAAGCTCTCAAAAACCAAAGCCTCAACCTTCCTTTCAAGCGAACTTTGAAACGGGGAAAGAGATTTGGAGCCCTGAGAAAATTGAGAAACTAGCAGAAAACATTGAGGATTGAGCAAGTGCAGTAGGGGAACAAATAGAAGAAACCATGGATGAGTATAATGAAGAACTACACCATGAAGAATAGGCAGGTCTTGAAGCAGAGGTAAACGATGAAAACTCTTTTTCTACCTTAGGATTTCCTATTGGTGATCTTCCTAGAGGAGTATCTCCCATGAAGAATATTCCACTCTCAGCTTTACCCAACTTTCATGGTTTGTCTTCAGAGGATCCTGAAGAATTCCTTTTCGAGTTTGACATATTATGCAGAAGTTATGATTACATTTCCAATGCTAAAAAAKTAAAGCTATTTCCAGCAACATTAAAAGGAAATGCATTAAGATGGTTCATGAGTCTTGGAGGTCATGTAATCACAACATGGGATCAGATGAAATAGAAATTCCTGCACAAATACCAAGACTATTGCCGAACAAGAGAAAAAAGAGAGGAACTATTCAAGATGATACAGAAAGAGGATGAAAATTTAGAGGACTTTGTGGAAAGGCTACAGT
>JZKD02S1205768.1:765435-775902 GCA_000966675.3 Picea glauca | reverse complement strand
GATCAAAATTGCACCCCAAGACCAAGATAAGACCACTTTTACTAGCCCCTGGGGAACTTTTTCTTATAGAGTCCTCCCATTCGGACTATATAATGCACCAACAACCTTTCAAAGATAAGTTATAGGAATCTTTTCTGATATGCTTAATGACTCTATGGAAATTTTTATGGATGATTTTACCCCTTATGGTTCTCTTTTGACGAAGCACTACAAAATCTTGAGAAAGTACTTAACCGATGTATTCAAGACCACCTCTCCTTAAGCACCGAAAAATGTCATATGATGATGAGTGAAGGAGTGTTACTTGGACATTTTATCTCATCTCAAGGAATTCAGGTAGATCCATCCAAGATACAAGTCATTAAAGACCTTCCTATTCCTAAAACCCAAACAGATGTGAGAAGTTTCTTAGGACATGCTGGATACTATAGAAGATTTATCAATTTTTTTTCCAAAATGGCTTCTCCTTTGTTCGTGTTACTTATGAAAAATGTTGAATTCAAGTGGACTACTCTTTGCCAGGAAGCATTTGATGCACTCAAACATCAACTATATACAGCTCCTATTCTAATAGGACCTGATTGGACACTTGCCTTTCATATATCCTTTGATGCTTCAGATACTGCAATAGGAGCTGTCTTGGGACAAGAAGAAAATCATCTCCCTTATGCCATCTATTTTATTAGCAAAAATATGAGTCCGATTGAACTTAACTATACAGTTACCGAAAAGGAATTTTTAGCAGTTATCTATGATATTAATAAATTTCGACATTACATCACTGGATATTCTACTTTTGTACATACCGATCACTCAACTATCAAATATTTAATGAATAAACCTATAAAAAATGATCGAGTCACCAGATGGTTACTATTATTACAAGAATTTGATATTACAATTGTAGATAGACCAGGATAAGAAAATGTAGTCGATGATTTCCTTTCTCGGTTAACACCTGATGATAATTCTCCAGTAGATGATTATTTTCCTGATGAATATCTATTTGCAGTATCTACTCATGCACCATGGTATGCAGACATCGCTAACTACTTGGTTGCAGGGAAGCTACCACCACAATTATCCGACCGAGAGAAAATAAGAATTATTCAACAAAGTGCTCAGTATAGATGGATAAGTGAGTGTCTTTTCCACACAGGACTTGATCAAGAAATCCGAAGATGCATTAGAGAATATGAGGTTTATGATTTACTAAAAGCTTGTCATGATGACCCTTGTGGAGGGCATTTTGCTGATAAGAGAACAACACATAAAATTCTCAGGATGGGTTATTATTGGCCCTCACTTTTTAAAGATACAAAGAAATATGTTCGAGCCTGTGATAGCTGTCAAAGAATGGGTCAACCTAATCATAGAGATGAAATGCCATTAAATCCCCAGGTAGTACTCGAACCATTTGAAAAATGGGCCTTAGACTTTGTAGGACCCATTAACCCTCCATCCAATCAAAAAGTTTATATAGTGGTCTGCACAGATTATATGACCAAATGGGTGGAGGCTAAACCATTCCATAGAGCAACAGAAGAAGCGGTTCTAGATTTTTTATTTGAAGATATCTTTATCATATTTGGAGTGCCTAGAGAATTAGTCATAAATGGAGGACCTCCTTTCACTTCTCATGGCTTTAAAGCCACCCTTCAAAAGTATCATATTCATCATAGAATGACTACACCATACCACCCCCAAGCCAATGGACAGGTGGAAAGTACAAACAAAGTAATAGAAGCCATTCTCACAAAAATAGTGAAGGAAAACAGAAAAGACTGGTCTCACAAGCTCCCTGAAGCATTATGGGCTTATAGAACTTCTTGGAGAAATACTACAAGATTCTCTCCCTATGAATTAGTTTATGGAAAAAGTGTCGTCTTTCCTGTGGAATTTGAAATCAAAACCTTAAGGACTGCTTTAGCTGTCAACCTTGATTTGACCGATGCACAGACAACCAGGTTGCAGCGGCTCAATGAATTGGATGAAAAAAGACTAGATGYCATTCATCAGACAACTATGATTCAACAACAAAGATCAAAATGGCATGACAAAACCATCAAGCATAAGCAATTCCAAAAAGGTAACTGGGCTTTACTGTATGATTCTCGGTTTAAAGAATTTCAAGGGAAACTAAGTACAAGATGGCTTGGACCTTACGAAGTGGACACTGTTTTCCCCAATGGAATAGTAAGGCTCCTCACAATTGATGACTCTAAAACACCGTTATTAGTGAATGGTCATTGGCTCCGTCTGTACCAGCACCCCATTTCCAAAGAAGATTTTAAGGCCACATGTGTGGCAGATTCACATTATCTCTTTTTAGAGGAGCTTTCTACCCCTCATTGCAATTATTTTTTCTGAATTTAATTCCTTTAGTATTAGATTAAATTTCTTCTACTAATAATCCCTGTCAAGGAATGGCATGTTACAATTGATTCTTTTGCAGATTCTCGATCAAAGAAAAGGCCTACCAAGAAAGGATGATCTTACTTCAAGAAGATCCAAGCTCCATTTTGTGAAGGATTGCTCCCTCTTTCTTCATCACTTTCCAACAACATTTTCCTCATTTTTCCCATCTTCCCCATTGCTGAAATACCATTGTTAAACAATATTTCACCCTTTTTCTCCATTGCTGAAACACCACTGTTCAGCAATTTTTTGCCCTTTTTCTCCATTGCCGAAACACCACTGTTCAACAATATTTCACCATTTTTCCCATTGCTAAAACATCACTTTCCAGCAACATTTTCCTCATTTTTCCCATCTTCTCCATTGTTGAAACACCACTTTTCAGCAATATTTTGCCCTTTTTCCCATTGCTGAAACACCATTGTTCAACAATATTTCATTTTTTTCCCCATTTCTAAAACACCACTACTCAACAACATTTTTCCACTACTAAAACACCATTTCTTCAGCGGTATTTTCCATTGTTAAAACATCACTCTTTAGAAAACATTTTTCTATTCTTTTCCTGTTGCTGAAACACCACTTTCTCCGCATTCCCTGTCAATAAAAACATCTGCTTCAGCTCTTTTGCTCTCATACTACATTTTTTCCTTTCATGACCCTCTCTCATAATTAAACAAACCCTTGATACAATTTCTCTAAATCCAAAGTCTCTCCCATGGTTACTGTAGAACTATTATGGACAGGCACTATATTTTTTTTGAAGTACGAATCAAAGGTAAAGATGAGGTATGTAAACTTTATATGTAAATACAATTGAACTATGGTTAATGAGAAGATCCCAACTCATTATTATCATTCACTTAAAATCATTATTTTAGCCGTGCTGGGGGGGGGGGGGGATATTGAAATCTTATGCCATCATTTCACACGAACCGACTACCGTCATTCCTTTTTACCCATCATTTCGTTTGTTTTCACCACCATTTGCATGCCTTCACCTGCAAAATTTACTTTGCTCAGAAGCGATTACTTGACTCTCTGACTGTGCATTTTACTGAGATGTTAGCTATGGGAGTCCCTGTTATACGATATGAACCCGCCACAATAGCCCTGTTAGAATTGTATCCAGAAGTCTATCAATTTTTTTTGCAGGCAGGCTGGTTGGGTTATTTTCAGAGGCTCCGGGGATTTGATTAACCAAAGGTTCTTCAATTTGCTCGAAATCTTCAAGAAGATCATTCCATTGTTCAAGGGGTTCGCATTCCAGTCATAGAGGATGATATAGCACAATTTTTGGGTCTCCCTGTCACTGGCATTCGTTGGTTCAGCCGCAAACACATCATCCTTAATGCCCAACAGGATTTTCTCTTGCCAGGAGAACAAGTTCAACCTAAAGACCAGGGTGTTTGACTTAGCTCATTACTGCCTCCTTGGCCGAAAGTTACAGAGTTTGTCAAGCATTATCTCACCTGTGAAGGCCGATACTAGGTAGTCTACTAGTACGATTTTGTCTTGTTATCCCATTTACAACATGCTAGATTGGTGAATATTCCCTACTATCTGCTCGGATGTCTTAGAAATATGGCACATTATTGTAAAAAGGCTAAAAATCCCTCCCTTTCCCTCACCCATAACCGTCTCGCTCAATTACTCATCCAAAAGGGTTTTTCCCAACAAAACCCTCCCCTAAACAACCCACCCATGGACCCTCAGGAAGCTGCTGAACATCTTGAAAATCCTCAGGAACAACAACCACAAAACCTTCCAGACCCTTCGGAAATACCTATTAATCTTCCTACAGACCCAAATGATCCAATTAACCCTCCTACCATACCAAGCCCGCCCCACAACTTACCATAATCATCTACTCCTACTGTTCATATCCTTAGCAATAATTTTGAACCAGATAAACCTGATAACCCTCCCTACCCCATCACTGAGGAAAAACCCATACGCAAAAGAAAGAAGAAAATTCCTCCTTTTCCCTCCTTTTTACAAAGAAACGAACGAGGACCTCAACAAGAGTAGCCACTACTGCCACTGCCCTAAGCCCCCGACCCATCTTGCTAAAAGCCTGTACACCTCCACCCTCCCAAATTCTAGAATTTTTACCTATTCCACCCATGGGCACTGAAACACAAGAACTAGAGGCCCAAGTTACTACGACATCATTCTCTTTAAATCAAGTAGCTGGAACACAAGAACCAACTACTGATCCAGTAGCTGAAACACAAGAACCAACTACTCATCCAGTAGCTGAAACACAAGAACCAACTACTCATTCGGTAGTTGAAACACAAGAACTAGCTATAGTTGTTACACAAGAACCAGCTACAGTTGAAACACAAGAACCAGTTGCTGATGTTGTTCCCGAAATACAGGAATCAGATGCCCAGGATGCCACAACACTACTTTCTCTACATCAAGAAGCTGAAACACAAGAATCAACTGCTGATTCTATAGCTACTCCACAAGAACCAGCTATTGTGGCTATGAGTGTTACACAAGAACCAGTCACCCCTCTTAATACACCCATGAAATATCAACAACTAGAACCAACAATGGCCTCTGTCTTACAAGAAAATGAGTTCCTAAGGTATGAACTGGAAGCCTACAAGAAAGAGCTAGTAATGGTAAAGGAAGCCTACGACAAAGAACTTAAATTGTATACCCTAGCTCGCATAGCGACCATGACAGAGGAAAACACAAAAGAGAATCAGTGTAGAGAGTATATGTGCAGTCAATGTGGGGACATTTATTATCAAGCAGGCTACAAAGTAACTCAAATTTCAATGCCTAGAGCTTCCCCTGCACCTACGACTTTTGCAGTCAAATAAGAAAACCCTGTTGTTACACATGAACCAGTAGGACCTTCCAAATTCAAAATGAACCCTGGCCTACAACAACTGCTACATCTGAAGCCCCCATTTTTATTAATAAATCTATACAAACACTGCCTATTGATGAATCTGCCCCTCCTAGCAAGATCAACATCCATACTCTTGTGGAACGAGCCACTTAGACCCTACCTCAGCCTATCACTTGCGATGTTGAAACACAAACTCAACCATGGGATGAGCAGACAATAATGGAAAAATGGAAAAAAGAGTCTACTGTTACACGGGACAAAAGCCTACATGAGCATAGACTACTTTGGCTAAACCACATCTATTCAAACTGGGAAGCTTTGGAGCAAACGTGCTAAGAATCCCGTGCCCGTAAGAAGCAAAATGAAGAGTTAAAGGAAAATTGCTCCTGATGTTTGACTTGGCACAAAATTTGTTGGCTGCTAGGAAACCATCTTCCAATTACTCTCTTTTCCTCATAGAACGACTTACATTTTTTCAGATTAAATCAATCAAAGAAGGAAGACCCCACGCAGTGTTAAATCCAACAAATTTTGTTAGAACTTTTGCAAAAGCATCTACTATTGATCAGCACCTCCTATGTGAGGTATATCTTCATAATGAGGCCATCCCTGAGAATTGACAGCTTAACCTTAACCCTCTTGTCGGTGATATCTAGATTCGGGCACTGACCTCCTTCCTTAACAATCAGATTAAATGGCAGAATGACTTCCTAGCTACCAAGCATAACGAAGATAACCGCCTCCTATGGATACGGCCAAAACCATAGAACACTGCCACCTTTGTTGCAGAGTATTATCAATTTTTGAAGAAACCAGGGATGATTCAATATATTCAGCAACTACAGACAACAGTACTTCATGATTGTCAACAGTTTATTAAATCCACAGAGATCGCCGCCCTACAAGCAAATAACATGTTTTGGCAACAATCTTCTGAGAAAAGGCAGGAGCACAATCCCTTTAGTCCTACCAATCTTGAGACAACAATCTCCCGGGTACCTAGCTACATCAAATGTGTTCAGTAATGTGCTGAAAGTTGGATAGGTTATCAGTTCCATTTTCCTATTCTGTGGATTCCAGCAGAGAAATATCAAGTTCATCATAAGTTTCCCAAGAAGGTTGAAACAACAGCTTGGCAAAGGCTACAACACGTTCAAGGATTCAGAGCTCCAACAGACAACACTTTCCACAGCTACTGCTTAAGTAGTTTGCACGCTTAGAGTCGGTATCTGGATTTTGATTCAGATTGAAGTTGCCTGAGGACATGCAACCTTTTTAGTTGGGGGGGATGTTAGGACCCTATAATGTACCTTCTTGTTCATACTTTTTTCTATCATTACATCATTTTCCCACTCACATTTAAGCCTACATTATCACCTTAACCTATCTTTCCAAAGGTATATAACGTTTCTTCTCTTTGCTATATGTTTAATTTGTTTTACATGTAATTTTACATTACTCTCATACTTAGCCATCGATCAGAAACATATAGTTGCTGAATCAGTTTGAACTGCAGATTATATATCGTTGTTGCTTGAAGACCCGTTGCTGAAACAATCAACAACACGCAAATCCCATTGCTGAAACAATCTGTGATTTGTGATGTTGGAACAACAATTCACACAACAGTAACAAGAAGGAGCTGTTACACTGGCTGCAACAACCGTACCTTAAGCCAACACCAATCGTTTCTTCTCTTTGCTATATGTATTCAAAACCAACCTATACTTTCTCTTTTCCCTGCACAATGCAATGATATTCATTTACGATCTGGGAAAATAGTAGAACCTATCATTGATGATGTTACCTCTTCCGATTCCAATAAAGAAGAAATAAAAAAGCACGATGTACCTGAAGAGGTACAATCGTCCTCCAACACTATTGTTGAAACAACAAAACCACCATTCCCTGAGCGTTTAGCTTTGACTAAATCGACTGAGCCACCTGCTTTCAATCTTCTAGGGGAATTACAAAATCTCTATGTCAAAATTCCACTATTACAAGCACTAAGAGATGTACCAATTTATGCCAGAACTATGCGAGACATTTGTGTTAAGAAACCTGGTAGGAAAACTAAAGATCCTCTGACAGTCCATGTCATGGGTGATTTATCTGCACTAATGTCAGGTAAAGCTCTTCCTGTTAAATATGGTGATCACGACCATCCTACTGTCACAGTACAAATTGGAAAAACAATAATTCCTCGAGTTCTGGTAGACTTAGGTGCTACTATCAATATTATGACTCTTGAAACTTCACAATTGTTACAACTGAAGAATGAAATCAGAGATACCCCAACCATTCTAGAGTTAGCTGACCGTTCTACAATCAAACCGGAAGGAGTCATTGAAGACCTAATCATCTCAGTTGAGTCTTGGAATTATCCAGCCGACTTTGTAGTATTACAACCTAAAACAAAGTTGGGGGCTCATCCCCTAATTTTGGGTAGACCTTGGCTAGCCACAGCAGATGCCTTTATCAGCTGCAGATCTGGTTCAATGACAATTTCCAATGGATATGAGACCAAACAACTTACCCTCTACCCTCACGCTACACCCTTGATTAATAATGACAATTCCTTTTGGGTGGATTTTGACGATCAAACTACTCAACCTATCTTGACTATCGGACAAGCCTTAAGCCTTAAAGACGTCACTGAGGATGAAGTAATTAATAATTTTATTTGTGAACCCTCCTCTGTGACTCCAGAAACACATAATCAACTCGCTACACTTTTGGAGCCAGATATTCAGGAAAACCTTAACTCTGAAGACCTACCTCAAACATCAGCCACCATCTCTTCTAAAAGTATACCAGTAGAAATTTAACCTGGCAAAACACTGAATATAAACCCCAATTTGACAGTTGCTGAAACCTAACGATTAATGAAGTTACTTCTTGAACATAAGAAATCATTCGCATGGGACTATACATATATGAAGGGAATCTCTCCTAAATTATGCACTCATCGTATCTATATCAAGGAAGATTGTCGACCGATCTGCCAACCTCAACGACAAATGAACCCTAGTTTACGAGAAATTCTTAAAGAAGAACTTCAAAAATTGCTTAATGCATGGTTTATATATCCTATATCTGACAATGAATGGGTTTCCCCATTGGTAATAGTTCCTAAAAAAAATGGGAAATGGAGAGTGTGTGTAGATTATAGAGCCTTAAATAAAGCCACTTAAAAAGATCACTTTTCACTGCCATTCATTGATCAGGTGTTAGATAATTTATCAGGAAATAAATTCTTCTCTTTCTTAGATGGTTTCAGTGGGTATAACCAGATCAAAATTGCACCCCAAGACCAAGATAAGACCACTTTTACTAGCCCCTGGGGAACTTTTTCTTATAGAGTCCTCCCATTCGGACTATATAATGCACCAACAACCTTTCAAAGAAAAGTTATAGGAATCTTTTCTGATATGCTTAATGACTCTATGGAAATTTTTATGGATGATTTTACCCCTTATGGTGTCTCTTTTGACGAAGCACTACAAAATCTTGAGAAAGTACTTAACCGATGTATTCAAGCCCACCTCTCCTTAAGCACCAAAAAATTTCATATGATGATGAGTGAAGGAGTGTTACTTGGACATTTTATCTCATCTCAAGGAATTCAGGTAGATCCATCCAAGATACAAGTCATTAAAGACCTTCATATTCCTAAAACCCAAACAGATGTGAGAAGTTTCTTAGGACATGCTGGATACTATAGAATATTTATCAATTTTTTTTCCAAAATGGCTTCTCCTTTGTTCGTGTTACTTATGAAAAATGTTGAATTCAAGTGGACTACTCTTTGCCAGGAAGCATTTGATGCACTCAAACATCAACTATCTACAGCTCCTATTCTAATAGGACCTGATTGGACACTTCCCTTTCATATATCCTTTGATGCTTCAGATACTGCAATAGGAGCTGTCTTGGGACAAGAAGAAAATCATCTCCCTTATGCCATCTATTTTATTAGCAAAAATATGAGTCCGACTGAACTTAACTATACAGTTACCGAAAAGGAATTTTTAGCAGTTATCTATGATATTAATAAATTTCGACATTACATCACTGGCTATTCTACTTTTGTCCATACCGATCACTCAACTATCAAATATTTAATGAATAAACCTATCAAAAATGCTCGAGTCACCAGATGGTTACTATTATTACAAGAATTTGATATTACAATTATAGATAGACCAGGAAAATAAAATGTAGTTGATGATTTCCTTTCTCGGTTAACACCTGATGATAATTATCGAGTAGATGATTATTTTCCTGATGAATATCTATTTGCAGTATCTGCTCACGCACCATGGTATGCAGACATTGCTAACTACTTGGTTGCAGGGAAGCTACCACCACACCTATCCCACCGAGAGAAAATAAGAATTATACAACAAAGTGCTCGGTATAGATGGATAAGTGGGTGTCTTTTCCACACAGGACTTGATCAAGAAATCCGAAGATGCATTAGAGAAGATGAGGTTTATGATTTACTAAAAGCTTGTCATGATGGCCCTTGTGGAGGGCATTTTGCTTATAAGAGAACAACGCATAAAATTCTCAGGATGGGTTATTATTGGCCCTCACTTTTTAAAGATACAAAGAAATATGTTCAAGCCTATGATAGCTGTCAAAGAATGGGTCAACCTAATCATAGAGATGAAATGCCATTAAATTCCCAGGTAGTACTCGAACCATTTGAAAAATGGGCCTTAGACTTTGTAGGACCCATTAACCCTCCATCAAATAAAAATTTTTATATAGTGGTCTGCACAGATTATATGACCAAATGGGTGGAGGCTAAAGCATTCCATAGAGCAACAGAAGAAGCGGTTCTAGATTTTTTATCTGAAGATATCTTTATCAGATTTGGAGTGCCTAGAGAATTAGTCACAAATGGAGGACCTCCTTTCACTTCTCATGGCTTTAAAGCCACCCTTCAAAAATATCATATTCATCATAGAATGACTACACCATACCACCCCCAAGCCAATGGATAGGTGGAAAGTACAAACAAAGTAATAGAAGCCATTCTCACAAAAATAGTAAAGGAAAACAGAAAAGACTGGTCTCACAAGCTCCCTGAAGCATTATGGGCTTATAGAACTACCTGGAGAAATAATACAGGATTCTCTCCCTATGAATTAGTTTATGGAAAAAGTGTC
>JZKD02S1205768.1:725835-744427 GCA_000966675.3 Picea glauca | reverse complement strand
AAGAAAAAAGATTATAATTACGCTATTACTGATTCACCCCCCCTCTCAGTAATCCAACAATTAACGTCCGGGCAGTTTGCGTCCCTACAATGAACTATAGTCGTCGAACTGATCACGATCTGAGACCGGGTGATATTTACCTATTGCAAGGATCAAGGGTCAGGTTGATTTGATATCAATAGTCTATGCTCACTTCGGGAGTCCGAGCTTCGAGAGTTTCAAATGTTAGGCTTGGAAATTTCCTAGAGGAAAATCATCGAAGTGACATGGTGGCCTGATGTCGTATGATGTCACGGTTGCTAAGATGTATTGGAAAGAAAAGTGACGCTTGTCACATGGAAATGGGCTAATGACAACCACATGACCTGATATGAATGCCACGTGTCCTGCCTCATGAGTGTGCTACGTGTCTCAATTGCTGGTTGCCACGTGCTTCGACACTTCGGGACTCCGTCTCGCCGGGCTTAGAGACTTCGGGAGTTTCAAAATGTTAAGCGTGACGATCTCCCGGAGGAAAACCGCCGAAGTAAATGATATACTGCCACATGTCGATGATGGATGAACGGTCCATATTCACTTCGGAATTCTGAGTTTCAAGAGTTTCAAATGTGAAGCATGAAAAATCTCCCGAAGGAAAATCTATGAAGTGAATGATCTATTGCCCCGTGTCCCCTCTGATGGATGGTCTAGATTTAATTTGGGACTTTCGGTCCTTGGATCTTCGGGAATTTCGAATGTGAAACCTAAAAATCTTCCAGAGGAAAATCCCCGAAGTGAATGATCTGCTGCCGTGTGTCGTGATCGACAAACGGTCTATATTTTATTCATAAATCCGGGCTTTGGGAGTTTATGAATGTTATGCTTGAGAAACTCCCGAAGAAAAATCGTCAAAGTGACATGTCAAGTTCTTTAGGACTTCGTCTCTTCAGCTCTTCGGAGGCTTCAGGTCTTCGAAAACTCTGTATTTCAAACTTGATATTAAAACCCACACGATTCTGGAACCCGAATGGATGAGAGTCGTTGATATATGATTTGCTTGGTGGATCTTTACCATTGAAAATTTACCTATCTATTCCCACAGTCTGAGCCTGAAATTTGCTGCTCTAGATTGTTGTGTCGTGTGCACGAGCATTCCCTATACATACAAAAATTCTTGGGAAAACCTGTGGTGAGCTCAATCCACGAAAAACGTGATGACAAATAATTCAAACCAAACACGATGTATATTTCATCCTTCAATAAAGACAGAAAATGAAATGTGCAAAGACTCAAATAGGAAATAAGCAAACAAGAACCAAATCACTCAGTAATGGGAAAATGACTTAACCAACCAGAAAAAGGAAAAAGTTGATGAAGGCATATGGAAAAGAGAGGAGAGGTAGGGGATGCATACCTAGGTTACAACATTGGCTCCAACTGGGGATAGCTCGTCCCTATGAGGTGCTAAGAACCGTAGATCAGTGCCTTGAGATTAGATAACTGCTCTTACCTTTCATCACTTACCCTCGTTTCTATCTGTCAACCCTACATATCTATTATTGTCCCTCAACCATGCATTTTATTGAATTAAAAACTGAAACTACACCCCAATTCCTTATTGGGCTATGGAGTCTTTATTCACACACAACTAACTAATCAAAATTGACAATAAAGGAAAGCGTCTATGGTACAAGAGGGACCTTCCCCCATCCTCAAACAAAATAGTGTTTCAGGAAGCACCCATTTAATGGGCCTCCAAAGTTCTTTGTATCATCTAGATTGTGCAAGATGAATGTGTTGTTGTTCATAACTTCAACCACCTTAAAAGGGCCAAACTAGAGGTTGTCGAATTTACCATGCTTGGACTTGTCATCCCTTCTAGAATCCCACCTCAAAACCAGCTCACCTTCCTGAAAAATATCCTTCTTGGTTTTATTATCAAAGGCTTATTTGAAATTTCTCTGGTATGCCTCTATTCTCTTATCAAGTGCTTCTCTTCTTTGTTGAACTTCTATAATCTGGAAGATCCTCCATTGGATGTCATTGGGTTCCTCAATGTCCTTCTGCAAGAATTTCAGGACTAGTATATCGAGCTGATTAGGAAAAACAACATCTATGTCATTAACAAGTTGGAATGGTGAGGTTCCCAAAGACTTCTTAGTGCTGATCCTGTCAGCCCATAAGGAATATTTGATTTTAGAAACCCGGGATTTCTTGCTTTCAGTCAACAACTTTTTAATGATCCTGATGAGAGTCTTTTTGATGATTCTGCCAGGCCATTTCCCTGAGGGTAATAGGGTGTGGAATGTGTCAAGGAAATGTTGTGACTGCCATAGAAGTCAATCATGGCTTTGGACTTGAATGCTTGGACATTGTCTGTTACAAGCTTACTGGGGCAACCAAATCCGGCAAAAATATTAGTTTCCATGAAATTCATGATTACCTTGTCAGTGGCACTCTTGGTGGGCACAACCTCAATCCATTTGGTGAAGTAGTCGGTGGTAGTAAGGATCCAATTGTGTTGTCCACTAGCGGGTGGATTTATTTCTGCTATGAAGTCTAACCCCCATTGCTGAAACAAACTACTCACTTTGATAGGTTTCAGGGGCAGTGATAGTAACTTTTGTTTCCCTGCAAAAATATGGCATTCACTGCAGGCTCTAACAGTGGCAAACACATCAGAGAAAAGGGTGGACCAGTAGTAACCTTCCCTTAGGATATTGAGTGTTGTGGCCTTCCAATGCTAGTTCCCTCCACACACTCTTCTGTGCATTTCTGTTGTGACTTGTTTAGCTTCATTTTCATCAAGGCATCTTAACAAGATGCCAGCAGGATCTCTCCAATACAAGTTATGGTTTGAAATGCAGAATTTGATGGATTTCATCTTGAGAGACCTGGCCTTTGTCTTCTTCACATCTGGTGGACATTCAAAATGTTGTAGAAAATAGATGATGTTTTTATACCAAGGTGAAGAGGAATATTTTTCAAATACCTGTAAGTTGTCTTGTCCGGGCTGTATGATGGGTGCATCTGATTGGGTGAAGATTTGATGCAACTCTAGCACCTTGCATTTTGATTCTGATAGCAATTTGTCCAGTCCTTTCCCCTTGATAAGCTTGGTGGGATTTATCTGCAAATCATACTCCATCAAATTGACAATCCATTTTCGTATTTTCCCCTTGTTGTCTGGCCGGACCAGAATCTCTTTGACACTGCTGCTAGGAACAAAGGCTGTTATTCTAGACTGTAGCACGTAAACCCTGAAGGCCTTGAGTGCTTTGACCAGTGCATAAGCCTAGTCCTCTAATATATCATACTTGAGCTCAGCATCTCGGAGGGCTCTACTAAAAAAGGCTATGGGCTGCTCATGCCCTTCTTCATTTTTTTGCGGCAGTACAACAACAATTGTTTCATCTGAGACAAAGGAGAAGATGAAGAAATCTTTGGTATAGTCAGGGTTGGCCAATACAGGTGCTTCGACTAGGGCTTGCTTGATTGTTTGGAAAGATGATTTTTCCTTCGAGGACCATTTTATCACAACATATTTCTTCAACATGTTAGTAATGGGCTTCATAATTTCAGCAAAATTAGGCACAAAATGTCTGAGGAAGTTTATCTTACCAATAAAAAACTAGACAGATTTTTTGTTTCTGGGGATCTCAATTTGTTGAATGGCGCAAACCCTCTTTGAATTAATTTTTATGCCACCGGTTGATATGATGTGGCCCAAGAGCTTCCCTTATGTCATGGAAAAGTGAGACTTCCTACGATTGAGAGATATCCCATACCTCTTGAATTTCTTGAAAACCTGCTCCAAATGATGCAAATGTTCCTCATTAGACATCTATGTAATATCATCTAATGAAAATGTAATACCATCTATGTATATGACCATAAATTTGTCTTTATCTCCCACAAAAGCTATGTCCATGGCCCTCTGAAAAGTGGCCCCCTGCGTTCATGAGCCCAAAGGGCATCTTGTCATACATGAATGTTCCCCATGGGGTGGTGAATGTTGTCTTTTCTTTATCTTCCTCGCAAACTGCTATTTGGTTATAACCAGAGTATCCATCCAACAAGGAAATTTTGTGTGCACCTACCACCCTCTGAAAAATATGATCCATCGTGGGGAGGGGGTAATTGTCCTTCAAAGAACACTTGTTGAGATTTCTAAAATCAACACATAAGCATATCTCCCCACTTTTCTTCCTTATAGGTACTAAGTTCGCCACCCAGCTTGAATACCTCAATGGTACAATAATCTTGGCATCCAACATTTTTTTTAGCTCTTTCTCAATTATGAACATTAACGTGGGATTAAATTGTCTAATCTTCTGTCTGAATTGCTTGGAGCCAGTTTTTAGACGGATCTTGTGCTGGATGATGTCAGTATCAAATGTCTTCAAATCTTCACAAGACCATGAAAAAGTATTAGCGAACGTTTTAATCACACTGACATACTTGTCTTTTTGTTCTGATCAAGGATTCTCAGTGGTCCCAATATTTCACTCTGTCACCTCCTCTTCTTGATTCTTCATGGCAGTTCCTTTGTAAACATCATTGCTGTCGAACAATCTTTCCAATGGTACTAGTCCTCTTGGAATGTGATTGGTTTTCATCTCCACAATATCATGACCAACCACTGTCTTCAGCAGATGAGAAGATTGTTGATCTTATAATTTCTCATTTTCATCTTCTTGACTTTCTTGATCAATTGAAATATTGGAGAATTCATCAATGGTGTGAAGAAACTTTTGCAACTCTAAATCATCACTAAAGACTTGTCAGTGCTTTATGTTCTCTGGTATGGTTTTTCTGTGTTTGATTTCCACCTGATATTTAATATTTGGGCCAATGGGAGGCCTGAACATGCTGGCAGCTCAGGCCAGAGAATCAACTTTCTAATTCTGTTCTTTGGGAATGAAAGAGAGGTTAAATGCTAGAAAGAAATTATCAATCAGGTCCCATACCTCATTCTTGTATTGCTTGAGCCTATGTTGCTTAGCTTGATAGATATTTCTCACTTGATTGATGACCAACTCAGAATCACCAAAAACTTCTAAACAATCAATGGACATGTCTTCGGTAGCCCTCAATCCCAATACAAGAGCTTCATATTCAGCTATATTGTTAGTAGTCTCAAACTCCAGCTTATAAGAGAGGGTTATAACTTCTTCAAAAGGGGAAATGAGGAGAATACCTGCACCAGATCCTTCTTTTGATGAAGAGAAATCGAAATACATCTTCCACACCTTGTTTTGTTGACTAGTGATTGGTTGATCTCTGCGTTGGCTGACTAATATTTCAGGTTCATCATCAACTAAGAGAAAAATAGATGAAGCGATCCCATCCTCAACAACATAAATGGGGTGATTGCTTTAGTTCTCATGATCATTGACTATGTAGGATAACCTTACCTCTATGTATAGCCTCCTATGTTCACCTCCAAACAAATGAATGGTGGAATATGTGAGTTCCATTTGTAATGATCCTCCAACCTTCTTAGCCCAAGTTACGGTTAAGAGCATGCCAAACTTTGGGGGAATATTGGCTACCACAATGTCCATCACTACACTCTTCATGGGTAATTGTGCTAGAGAAACCACCATATCCTTTATCAATCCCATGCATTTTACTTTCTTAGAATCAAAGGAGTACAGGTCTTGGTAAGGCTTGGTAATCTCCAGACCTAGTTCTTCCATAACAACTTTAGGCATGACATTGTGAGAGGCTCCTGAGTCCATAAGACAGTTGTGCATGATCTTATCATAGACATTCAAAGATATATAGAAAGGAGGAGAAGCATTAGAGCCATCCTCAATGTGTGGAACCACAGTAATGGTGGGGTTTTCATCCTATAGACTAATTACATCGGAAGATACACTAGAAGGAGTAGGTTGCAAAACTTTCATGATGGATTTCTTGAAAGGTTCATTTTTTAACAATTTTGTCAAAGGGACAAGAATCTTGATTTTGCTCAGCTCATGTTCCAGGCTGAAAGAGGTTGGTGGCTTATCAACTTCCTTTGTTTCAGGGGCAAAAGGTTTTGGTAGTGGAGGTGACTGAGTTTTAGATGGCATACCTTTATTTTAATTTGGCTTGGGAGGAGCTTCTGCTTGTTTTCCTTGATCAGAGGTGGTGGCCTTGGAAGCTCCATTTCTCGTCCTCAAATCGTATTTCTTCCTGGGTTGACCTTGGATAACTCCCTCCTCCCCTATCTAATCATCAAATTGTTTTGATAATTTTGCTACCTCATATTCTTGCTGTGTTAAGTGACTAGTATAATAATCTATCTCATTGAAAAGAAAAATAGTATCATCCACAACATCATTGTCTACATCCATCTCCTCAATCTGATTGTTTTGGAAATGGGGCACTACCCTTTGATCATCAACATTTCTCCTTTCTCTCTGCATTACTTGAGGAACATCACTAGGCCTTCTGAATTGGTTCTGATTTCTATTACCATCCCCTTGAAAAGGTATGTTTGGCTGTTTGGATTCCCATTTTAGCTTAGCTATATCAGAAGTCAGATCCTTCAATGTCTTAGTCATATCTTCAGGTTTGGGATCAGATGTAACTGGGTTAGAGGAGTTAGGGGCATCCTCTCTCTGTTTTTTCTTCTCTTTATTAAATCTAATCTTTAATCTGTCTGATGCCAAAATATTAGATTCAGCTTCGATGGCTGCTTCCTGCATGGATAACAATGTGGTTGATATTCTCTCTCTTAGGAGGAGGGATAGTTTTGCATCAAATGCATTAGCATAAGTGATCTTGTTAGAGGCCTCCACTGGTTTGATTTCATCCAGGATTCTACCATACATTTTATTGAATCTCTTGGTGAAGTCTGAAATAGATTCACCATTTTTTCTCTTTAGAGCCCCAAATTCAGTGATGTAATAAAGATAATATCTCCTATCTCCCCATTTCTTTATGAAATCCTCATCCAATGCCTCAATATCAGTAATGGAGGATGGAGGAAGACTTCTGAACCATTTTATGACCTCCCCATCCAGACTCTGTACAAACAACCTCATCCACACATCTGAATAATCAACGTTAAAGTTGTCTGCAAAACTGTAAAAGGATACCAGATGTTCTTCAATAGTTATTTCACCTTCCCCATTATATCTTGGCATATATTTCATGTAATCTGTGGTTGGGAGTGCATGTAAAACTACAGGTAGCACTAAGGGTGCATATCTTTCAGCAATTATGACATCCATACTATTAACGGCCATGTCTTGAGCAATAGGAATCTGCAAATTTATGGGAGATACAGAAGTGGATGCAGGACTGGATGCTAAAGTGGAATCGAGAGTAGGAGATGTCTGAGCCCCGTTGGAATTATGATTCTCAGGGCTAGCAAATTCAAGCTGCTTGTGTTGATGGTTTGAAGTATTCTCTTGGTGTGCAGCTTTTCCCTTGAGGGGGGAAGTGTATCTATGAGGTACAATGGATTTCCTTAGTTTCTTTTCTAGCTCAGAGCCTACTGTGTTATTCTCAGGGTTACAATCAACATTCTTGGCTTTGATTTTTTCAGATTTGGATCTGTTGAATCCCTTTCGAGGCACCAATATTTATTCTTTAAATTGTACTCAGTGAAGTCTCCAAGTGAAAGATGGAAGTCTGTTGGTGTCTAATATTTGTTCACCATCAAAGGTCAGAGTTGATCAATTTTCATTCTCCTAGGGAAAGATATTGCATTACTCTATTCCCCGGCAATGGCGCTAGAATATGTTGGTCCTAAGGTTTGCACCTGACTGCTAAAGGGAAAAGCTAGGCCAACTATTAGTTTAGAATGATTGTTTCTTTTAACTTTTTGTTAGTTGTTCAGAGAGTTATTCTATCACGACAAAGGCAAGGTTGGGTTGGCATAATGATATGGATGAGGGCCCTCCTTGGTTGATGACACACTAATGACAAACCAGTGAAATAATAGAAACAGAGGGAAACAACAAAATACTCAATAAATAATTTGCTACAAGAAGTTCAATACTTAAAATATCATTTCAAGACATCAAACATGTATCAAAACACAATAACTCCCACAGATTGCAAAAAACAAATCTTTACCAAAGCATTAGCTATTTGACAGGTTGCATATCAATAAAAATAAGTCATACAATAGCTTAAAGGAAATGAAATGTACGTTGCACAAATCAAAAACTGTATTCAAGATAAGAATGAAAACACATGAAGAGTTGAACGAAACATTGTCATCAAGAGTATGTTCATCAAGTAGAAAGCTTTAATCCATGCATAAAATGGGTCCAACCAGTCTGTTGTATTGCTATTCTTCCCTAAAAAAATTTGACCTTTACAATATCCAAAAACTAACTATTTAAAAGAGTCGCACAAGCTCTCGTCCTTAAGGGACTGAGACCTTGATCTAGGTAACTGTTCATAAAACAAAATATTAACTTCACTAAGGTACCATAATCAAACAACAAGAGTGGTTCTTATCACACACAGAAGACCACTCTTGCATCTAATCTAGGAAAATGTTGGACTTAATCAAATAACAACTACTATTGTCTCTGCGACAGAACTAATGCATGTGTTGGAGGAACTGAGTGGCCCAAAATAGGCCTTGGAGTGACAGAGCGGAGCTCTATGTTGAACGACGGCATGTCTGTAAAGTTTTAGAGGCCACTAGAGATAACCAGCTGCATGAGCAGAGTTTGCTGAAGTGTTTATGAAACTAATATGTCCAGTCTTAACTCTCTGTCTATGCTTGAGATTTCGGAAGCCAAGCGCACTCTGTATTGACCCTGCTAGATGCCATATGTACCTGTGAAATAGCTTTGCTGGAATGGTTGTTAGCCCATCATACATGAGGGGAGACGTGGAGGCGAGCATCCAATCGGGGGATGAGATGAATGGACATAAGGGTAGACGACGTGTAGTGTGGGACACAGGTGGCACGTAGGGAGAGGAGGAGTAGATAGGTTGGGAAGTGAGTGGAGAATAGGTGGAAAAAGGTGAGAGGGGGCAGTATTGAGAAACAACCCGAGAGGAACTCGGAGGGGGGTGTAGGCGGTAAGTAGATTAGAGAGGGGCGGGTCCGAGTTCTTGAGGAGCCACCACGTTATGTAGGTCTAGCGATGGGAAAACCACTTCTCAGACCCCCCCCCCCGTTAAAGGTAGAATGGTCGGGGGGGTCCAAGTTCCGACAAGTACCATTGATCTGGGGAGGTGGGCCACCGTCGATGGAGATCAGCATGGTGGTTAACGGAGGACAAGTGTCAGGTGGTGAGAGGAGAGAAAGTAGTGAATGGGATCAGTGGAGGTGACATGGAGGTGACACGATGATATGATGTCATTCAATCACATGATTGTGGGAGCTGTTGAGGGTGGTTTGGATTTAGATCGCCTTTGGGCCCGCAATCCACCACAAGCTACCATGTACCCTTCCAACAAAACCATGGTTTAAATTGCAGGACCACCCTGGGAAATTAGCGTCTGGGTAGTTTGCATCCTAGCAATGAACTCTAGCCGTCGATCTGATCACGATCTGAGACCGGGTGATATTTACCTGTTGCAAGGATCAAGGGTCAGGTTGATTTGAGATCAACGGTCCATGCTCACTTTGAGAGTTTCAAATGTTAGGCTTGGAAATTTCCCAGAGGAATATCATCGAATTGACATGACGGCCTGATGTCGTATGATGTCACGGTTGTTGAGATGCCTTAGAAAGAAAAGTGACTCTTGTCACATGGAAATAGGCAAATGACACCACCAAATGACCTAATATGAATTCCACATGTCTTGCCTCATGAGTGTGCCATGTGTCTCAACTGCTAGTTGCCATGTGCTTCGGCACTTCGGGACTCCGGATCGTCGGGCTTCGGGACTTCGGGAGTTTCAAAATGTTAAGAGTGAATATATCGCGGAGGAAAACCATCGAAGTAAATGATCTCCTGACACGTGTCGATGATGGATGAACGGTCCAGATTCTCTTAGGAATTTTTGGTTTCGGGAGTTTCAAATGTGAAGCATGAAAAATCTCCTGGAGGAAACTCTCTGAAGTGAATGATCTGCTGCCACGTGTCCCCTCTAATGGATGGTCTATATTTACTTTGGGACTTCGGGTCCTTGGCTCTTCGGGACTTTCGAATGTGAAACCTGAAAATCTCCCGGAGGAATATCCCCGAAGTGAATGATCTGTTTCCGTGTGTCATGACCGACGAATGGTCCATATTTTCTTTGGAAATCTGGGCTTCGGGAGTTCGAGAGTTTATGAATGTTATGGTTAAGAAACTCCCAAAGAAAAATCGCCAAAGTGATGTGTCAGGTTCTTTGGGACTTCGGCTCTTCGACTCTTCGGAGGCTTTGGGTCTTTGACAACTCAGTATTTCAAACTTGATATTAAAACCCGCGTGATTCTAGATCCTGAATGGACAAGAGCCATTGATCTATGATTTGCTTGGTGGATCTTTACCGTTGAAAATTTACCTGTCTATTCCCATAGTCTGAGCCTGGAATTTGCTGCTCTGGATTGCTGCGTCATGTGCACGAGCATTCCCTGTACATACAAAAATTCTTGGGAAAACCTGTGGTGATCTCAATCCACAGAAAACGTGATGACAAGTAATTCGAACCAAACACGATGTATATTTAATCCTTCAAGAAAGACAGAAAATGAAATGCGCAAAGACTCAAACAGGAAAGAAGAAAACAAGAACCAAATCACTCAGTAATGGGAAAACAACTTTACCAACAAGAAAAAGGAAAAGGTTGATGAAGGCATATGGAAAAGAGAGGAGAGGCAGAGGATGCAGACCTAGGTTACAAAAACAATGCTCGTCAAAAACATTAGTCGTTGAACAAAAACTAGTCGAATATGTAGTCAAAACCTCTAGTCGATTGCCATCTTTGGTCGAACCTCAATCTACCAATATCCTAGTCTAACTCCAGTCAATTGTCATGTAGATTCAATCCTTAGTAGACCACTTCCAAGGAAATCAATAATGAAGAGGAATGCTACATGACTATATAGACAATGATATATGACAATACGATGTCCTTAAACATCTATTTTTATTTTCCCATGAAAATTCATCAATCGAGCCAAGTCTATCCTGGTAGTCAACAATTTTGTATTTCACATCTATTATGTAAAGACATGAAAGCATGATTGCCATTCCATTGATTTGCATGGTGAGGATGATGACAGTGAATATAGTTTTGTGCTGGATAATCAAATGAAGTTGGCTCAGGGTCTAATTCACTTACAGGAGTAGAACAACCCGTCATATCAACAACAATGTTATTAGCAATAATATTTTCAAATTTTGGAATGTTAGGATCAACCAACTCATCAATCTATTCAACAATATGTTTCTCTTATAGAAAACTAGTCTGACCTCCACTTGCAACAAATAAAACTTCCCTGGTTGCAACAAGGCTAGATGTAGGTAGGGAGGCAACAACAACATCATATACAAGACTTGTTCTTGGTGACTTCATATCAGGTGTAATAGGAAGAACAATACCCTGTTCATTCTTCTTGAGTCCTCCTCCAGTATATCCCTTCTTGCTAAGTAGTCAAGATCCAATACCTGTAGTGTGTTTTTCAAAGATGGGAGAAACAACACAATCATCAGTAATATTCTTACAAAAAAATGGACTACAATAAAAACTAGCAAGGGTGGAAGGAAGAATAGTTGAGCATAACATTTTAACAACAATAGTTTTCTTCTCATCATTCCGTAATCAACGAACTTCATCTTCAAGGTTCTATTTGCAGTTCTGCAAGCCTTGAAGAGACACATCCTTCTCATTCAATTGCAGCAATAAGGAATCATAATATTCTTTCAAAATATTCAAACATATAATTGTTATCTTCTTGAAGAGGAGTATCTTCTTCACGAATCTCATCAATAGTGGCCTGCAAATGGGTAACTTCATTTGCTAGCTAGGAATTGGATTCTTCCAGTTTGAAAATGTTTGTCTTTAAGAAAACATTTTCTATATGAGAAAGAGTTTTCACTTCCTTTTCAATATTATTGACAAGATCTGTTTTATTGCCAAATTCATCTACCAAATCCTAGAAAATAGTCTCCATTGTTCATTCTAGGTAAAAACTTCTTCCTATATTTCTCATCAGACTACATAAAAAGGATGGTTTGAAAGAGGGAAACCTCATATTCTAGCTGGGTATGGGTTGTCTTCAATTAATTCTTCAATCATAGATTCTCATTTTGCAACTGGGAAACAACACTATACAAATCAATGACCTCTATATGAAGTTGATTATGAGATTCCTCCAAGGCAATGGCCTTTTTCTCACAAATTTCCTACAATCTATGAAGCACCAAGACTTCATCTTCATCAAGCATGCCCATCTTCAATAAAGGAAAATATCCAAGGCACCAAATTTGCAAGTGATGTTTTGAAAAGAAATTGGGTTGACGAGAATTTGAACACAAACAGAAGCCACCAATCAACTAAAAATGAAGTTGGTCTTCTAGTATTCTTCCTCTAATAAGTAATCGACCCGAATCCAATGTGAGAGGCAGCAATCAATCATGCATTGTATGTATATAATACTGGTTAGCAAATTTTGCAGGTACTATTTGATTTATTTGCAGGTACTAGGTCATCCAAGCTATAAAAAAATTCAACCATAAATCCGAAAAACCAATGCAAAGGTGCCAGTTGATCATGGCCACACCAAGAATCCACTAGTTGATGGATGTCCATGAAATTCATGCTTGTCATGCTCATGATATCGATAACTCAGCTAAGGTACTCGTGAGAGCTACGGAATCCAAGTGATGCATGCAGTTGAGTCAAAACTGGTATAGTCAGATCAATCAAGAAAAAGGAAATTGACAATCAACTCTAGGTTGAGATGCAAGAAGATTCGAGAGGGGAACTCCAATCAGTTGAGTCACAAATCAGATGCTTGGTTGGTCATATACTTTTCCTCCAATCAAAAAGAAAATTTGTGGTACACCAATAGGATCTTTGGTTCATTCAACCACGCACATGCATCGATATTTGATCGAGCATATGATTCAATCAAACCCTCCTCCACCAATTGGGTCAAGACTCATTCGACGAGCATGAAAAAAAGTCACAAATTCGTTCCCAACAATGGTGTATGCAAATCGGCGGTGCTTTGCAATATTCAGCAGAGATCAATCCATAATGGGTTCCCACTATCTCATTCTCATAGGAGTCTTCTCTATGAACCCGAGATAAAAAAACCAACATCTCTAATGCCATATTGGGATAGGTAGATAACAAGAGAGGAGAACAAGGAATCCAAGAGCAGTGGTGGTGTCTAAAGACACCATTGCAATGAAGCTCAAGCACGCTCCATTGGATTTCAAATAGATCTCTCATGATGATGATATATCGATACATAAGGATCATCTATAAATAGGTTTCGATCATGGACCAAACCAACAATCACACAATAGAGTCAGTTGTAACCATCCATAAAAAGTGGATCTGGAATCCAAAGTGGACATAATTAATGAATAATTTAGTTAGCTATCAGAACCAAAGAACAATCATCTCCCTTAATCGACAAGGTGAGGTTTAYGATTGAACCCAATGTTCCAACAATACAATCCAATAATAGACATAGAATCTCCAAATCCAAAAACTAAGTACAACATGTTTGGAGAAAGAAATATGGTAGAAGGTGAAGTTGAAGTGCATATAAATGCATAAGGTGAGGCATGCACAAATGCAGAGGAGGAGGTAACATTTGGTTTCCTGATTGTGGATCCTATCACAATAGTAAAAATGAAGGATATACCTCCATTAGATCTACCTCATTTTTATGGTATGGTAAGTGAAGATATCGATGCTCTCCTTTTTTAGTTTGATATATTGTGTCATAGTTACGATCATTCATATGACACACAAAAACTCAAACTATTTCCTTACACTCTCAAAGACTCATCCTTGCACTAGATTATGTGTAAGGCACCTAATTTATTATAATAGCATGAAACATAAATATTGCAGAGAATAATAGTGAAACAACACAATAGATGAAACCACAACACCAAATAATAACTTTATTGATAGGAAACGATGTTCACTTTCCTCTTCCAGGGGGAAACCTCCAACAGAGCAGCACTCTATTACAATAATTCTCAAGGAAAAACTTCTCACACCCTCTACTCCTATTTATACTAAATCTATCTATCCAAAAGAACAATCTAGAGGAATATCCTTCTAGAAGCAGAAGCTTCTATTATGTCTTCTTACATTTGAATTATTCTTCCTTATTTCTAGGCCTTATTAATATTGGCATTTATTACATGGAAATACATTATTCTACCTATGTGAGGGGTTAGGGAGGTTAGGTCCCTAACATGTCCTCCCCCTTAAAAAAACCTTGTCCTCAAGGTTTGAGATGAGGAAATTGTTGCAGAATGGTAGTTGGTTCCCAAGTGGCATCTATTGGAGTTGTATATTTCCACTGGACTAAAACTTCCTTGATGGTGCACCGACGTAGACGATGCTCATGCTAGTCCAAAACTGCGTGTGGCTGCAACTAGATGGGGCCTTCTTCATCCAACTCGAGAAGGTTGGTTTGAGTTTGGCACTTAGTTCCAATCACCTTCTTTAAGTAGGAGACATGAAAAACATGATGAAGTTTAAAATGACTGGGAAAATCTAACTGATATGCCACCTGTCCGACATGCTTGAGAATAATATAAGGACCATAAAATTTGGGTGCCAGTTTCTGACAATGGTCAGCCTTGAGTGAATTTTTCTTATAAGGTTGCAGTCAAAGAAACACCTGGTCTCCTTCAACAAATATACGTTCAGAGCGACCTTGATCTGCCTATTGCTTCATGTGATTCTGGGCCATGACCAAATTCTCTTTGAGGGTATGAAGAATAGCCTCTCGAACTGTAAGCTTTTGGTCAACCGCTTGGACCTTCAAGACACTTGACAGGTATGAGAGAGTTGAAGGTGGTTGTAGTGAAGCTCATAATTGTGCCAAGAGGACCCTGGGGAAACTGAAGAATTGGCCTGCAATTGTTGGATCAGATGCAAAATTTTGGGATCTTGTAGCCATTCTTGGCGAACAGCTTAGAGCCAATCTGGTACAATGAAGGAGAGGGAAGAAAGGGACCTTTCATATTCATATTTTCTTGAAAGTTCATCAACAACCACATTGTCATTTTGTTTCTTGCAAATGATCTCATAATCATATCCAAATAGCTTAGTCACCCATTTTTGTTGCTCCGGGGAGGAAGGGAGTTGTTCTAGAAAATACTTAAGGCTTTGATTATGTGTCTTAATTTGGAAGCATTGCTCCAATCGATAAGGGCGCTAGAGATCCATTACACGCAGAATATCCAACATTTCCTTTTCATAGATTGATTTTCCCAAATGTCACTCTCACAGTTGTTTGTTGGTAAAGGCCAAAGGTCGACCATCTTGCATAAGCACTACTCCAATTCCTCTCCTGGAAGCATCACATTCTAGGATGAAGGTCTTTGTGAAATCAGGAAGGGCCAGGACTGGAGTGGTACACATGGCCACCTTCAAGGCTTGAAAGCCCTGATTAGCTGCAGGATTCCAAGTGAAATAATTATTTTTAAGGAGAGCAAGAGAGGTGTCACAATCTTTCCATAATTCTTAACAAACTTGCGATAATAGTCTGTTAAACCTAGAAATCCATGCAAGATTTTAAGAGTCTTTGGGAGAGGAAAATATTGCATAGCTTCAATCTTCTTAGGATCCACCCTTACACCTGCCTTGCCAACAATATGACCCAAGTAATCGAATTTCGAGGCTCCAAAAGCACACTTATAATGTTTGAGGAAAATTTGGTGCTGAGAGAGTAGATGTAGAACTCGATCCACATGAGCAAGATGGGTTGTCTAGGTTTTAATATAGATGAGGATATCATCAAAGAAAACTAAGACAAAATGATGGAGAAAAGGACGGAAGACATGATTCATGAGGATTTGTAAAGTGGAGGGAGAATTACACAAGAAAAAAGGAATGACCAAAAACTCATAGTGGCCCTCATGAGTTCGAAATGTAGTGTTAGGAATGTCTGCCTCATTCATATGTATCTAGTGGTAGCCAGAATGAAGATCAAGTTTAGTAAAGAACTAGGCACCACTCAATTCACCCAATAGGTCATCAATGACATGAATGGGAAATTTGTCTTTGATGGTGAGTTTGTTGAGGGTGCGAAAGTCAGGACACATGCACCAAGAGAATTCTTTCTTAAGGACCATGACCACAAGAGAAGAGTAGGGGTTCATACTAGGATACATAACACCTGCAGTGAGCAATTCTTGAACAATTTTCTCAATTTCATTTTTTTGGGAAAAGGGATGACGATAGGGATGAAAATTGGTATGAAGGTTATCTAGGACAAGGGAAATGGAATGATCACGAGCACCACGGGAAGGAGGAAGTCCGTGGGGAGTGGAAAAAACATCTTGATGTTTGGAGAGGATGGATTGGAGGTCCCATGGAATAGAGGGTGTATCAGTGGTGTGAATGGCATGGAGTTATGCAATAATTCTAGGATGACCTTTTTTGAGGAGCCTTTCCATGTGATGGGAACTGATGATCTCCGGGGAATTGACAGTGATGCCTTGGAACTTATATTGTTGTCCCTCCTGGTTGAATTGCATGGTCAATTCCTTAAAATCCATGAGAATGGGACCCATAGTCCTTATCCATTCGTCATCCAACACAATGTCACAACCGCCCATGTCGATAGAAAACATATGATATTTCATGTGGTATTGACCAATTTGGAGACACATTTTCACAACACACCCCACATTTCATGGAGATGCCATTGGCAATCAGGATTTGAATATTATTGATTGCACAGATATAACAATTAGTTTCTTGGGCAATGCGGCGATGAATAAACTTATGGGTGCTTCCACTGTCAACAAGGATGATGACCTTTCGATGCTTAATGTAACCAATTATATTGAGGGTTTAGGGAGAAAAGAATCCAGTGAGAGCATTTAGGGAAATGACCAGTTCAACTTTGGGAGGTTTAGAGGGTGGGTTCATGTCAATGGGTGCAATTGACTCAGCCATAGGGGGGGCCTCAACATCGACTTCTGAAACATCCTCAGAGATGGCCATAAAAATATTTTGTTCCTTACACTTTTTCCCAGGAAAATATTTGTCATCACAATTATAACAAAGGCCTTTGAGTTGGCGTTCAACCATTTCTACCCTGGTCAATTTCTGGATCTTTAGTGGAGTGGAAGGAGGAGTGGGAGTGACTAGTTTAGGGTGAGGAATGAAGGAGGGTTTTCTGGTTTGAGAAGAGACAACCTGTTGTCCTTCCTTATCTCTTTTAGTAGCTTCCACCCAACTCTGATGCTGAGCCATAAGGACATGGGCATGAATCTCATCCTTGAGGCCATTGATAAAACATTCTCAGAAAAAAGCATCAGACATGCCCTCTGTACGGAAAGCCAATCGCTCAAAAGAAGCTATAAAGTCCTCCACTATGCCATATTGTTTCAACTTTGTCAAATGAACTAAATGGTTGGTGTCAGTGTCAAAGCATTCATAAAGCTCTGCCACAAATTGTGTCCAAGCCACATACCCTTGGCGAGCATTTTTTTTCCATTGCCGCCATTGCCAACATTCTTGATCTATATGGATAACACCATACTGGAGTTTGGCCAACTCATGTTTAATTCCACACAAAGAGAAATAATGTTCCATTTGAGATACCCAGCCAATGCGATCCGATCCATCAAATGTTTTCACATCCACACGTGAAATGCGTAGGTCATGCTGGAAGTAATGGGGCTAAAAAGTCTAGGAATTAGAGGAGGTTTCACCTCCAGAGTGCAAAGGTGGGTCAGAGGAGGGAAGATATGTAGGGATAATCATCTTGGCACATATTGTATTAGTGAAGGATACAATTTGTGTAGAGAGGTCCTGTTTGATAGTTTCCATTTTTACGTCTATAGAGGAATGCATGTTTTTATTGATGGTGCCAATATTGGCACTGAGCTACCTCACTTCCTGTTGGGTGTCTGTTAAAGTACAGGACAAGGAATTGAAGTGGGTTTCCAAGTATTGGCTATGGGTGTGGGCCATGATGAGGAGGGAAAATGAAAAGGGATGGGTGGGACCACACATAAACTGGGTTATGGGTGAAGGTTATCATGAAGATCAAGGAGATGAGGGGAATCCAATGGGGTAAGGCCCAAATAAGAGTGTCAGGTCCACAAGAAAACAATTTGCTGAACAATGATAGGTATGAATGCGATAAGGGATAAGAGATGAATCTAATGGGATATGGCTCAAATAATGGTGCCAACAGGATCCAGATTTTGTTTTCTTACTCCTGCAGAGTTATACTCCGAACTAAAGAATACTACAGTGTTGAAATGCCCAAATTCTTAATAGGAAGAAATGTGTAGTAATTTCGCAACCCGAATGCAGGAGGCACAATTGCACGACAATATATATTGTTTGTTCTGTTTCGGTTTTCTTCCTAAGGGTTAGGGTATTGTTGGCAGCCAATTCATATTTTTCATTACCTCATAAGCTGCCTACACCAATGTTTCACAAACATTGTTTTTCCGTCGCAAATTTCAAATGAACGACGCCCTTATTCGTTGCG